>RJWT010002075.1:0-10358 GCA_004365215.1 Cuniculus paca
CCAGAGCAAAAGAGAGAACAAGCCTCTTCTCTACCCTTAAACTGTACACAGGCTACCCCCTCCACCAAAACCTTCAGGGTGGGTGTAACACTCACAAAATATCCTTGCCTTCCTTTGCACAGGATGAGGGTATTTACAAAGTAAGAACCCTGGTTCCCTGCTGAGTCTCTCAGTTAAACTTCTGAACTCCTCAAGTTGACACAATGTATTAACCGAAACAGAGCTGTACTCCCACCCAAGAAGAAACTGTCTGGTGTCTATTGACGGCCTTTAGATAGACCCTCTGTAGAATATCTCTGACTGCCAATCAACAACTACAACCGCTTGCAGCCTGAGGAAGCCAGATCAGTCATTGCCCATTTCCTCCTCAGGGCAGTTCAAGATACTTCTTCCCAGGGGGAAATGTTACAGGAAATATTATAGGCAGTCAGATAGGGACAGGCCCTCAAGAAAGCCAACACAGAGGACCAGATGTCTTGTGACCTTGAAGGAGACAGACACCTCTGGCTGTAAACCAGATCTCAAGACAAAAGGCAAAACAAATATAACCACACCCTAAGTAGAAGCATCAGGGATTGACATTCTAAACAGATATGGATCACCTTGACCATCCCAGTCCCCTATAGGAAGAGTCACTGATCCTTAGGAATTCTCCCTTGCTACGTGACTCACTTTCCTATTTGTCCCTGATTTGGTCAATTTTACCTGAACAATTAATCTTATTGGTTGACCATAGTTCTGTCCCACCTCATGTCCGTTTGCCTTGTGAGTTCCCAGGTTTCCCCCATTTTAGACCCACCTCACCTCGTGGTTTTACTCTATAAAAGTCTCTCAAAAAGCCAGAGTCTTTGGCAACCCACTTGGGACCCCTTCTGTCTCTCTCTCTCAGACAGAAGCTTTCTCTCTCTAAATATATCCTGCTCATTAAAAAAAAAACTGAACAAAACAATATATACCAGAGAGTAGTTAAAAAAAAAAAGGAATATATGGTGCCACAGTAAAAATGCCATAATCATTCATCATGTATAGGTAATTGTATTAGTCATGATTGTCTGGTGAAACAGTCAACAGGAAGTACATGCAGTGTGTGTGTGTGTGTATGAGTGTTTGTGTGTGTAGGGAGAGAGACTGAGAAAGATTTTAAGGAACTGACTCATATGATTGTAGAGGAAGCAAGAAAAAAATACTGCAGGGTAGATTGGCAGGCTGAAGACACAGGGAAGAATTAAGAGTTGAAGTCCAAAAAAGTCTTCTGAGGGCTGGGGCTATAGCCCAGTGGTAGAGTGCCTGCCTACCAAAAATGTCTTCTAGAAGAGTTCTTTCTTCCTTGAGAATGTTTAATCTATTTTCCAGGTCTTCAACTACAGTAATTGGGTGAGGCTCACACTATTGTACAAAGGGCAATTTGCTTTATTCAATTTTTTGCTTACAATGTTAATTTTATCGAAAAAGATGCTTTTACCTAAACATCTAGAAGAGTGTTTGACCAAATATTTGGAGAGTATGACCTACCCAAATTTACATATAAAATTAACCATCACAATCCATTTATTAAGGTATGCAAATTAAAACACTAAAACTCAACCTCAGTCATGTTCTGAAATATATCAGAAAACCATTTATGCTCTTTGACTACTGACTAATTCAAGGATGAGATCATAACATACTACATACAATAGCCCAAACATTTATTTCTCTAGGTAAGGAATCCTGAGAGGAATTAGACAGCAACTGGATTCCAAAACCAGCAGTGCACTCTTTCATGGAAACAGACCACTTGGCCTGTTTGTGACTCTAAAATTTTTTTTGGTCCAATAATGGAGAATTGCCTAGTCAACTTCATCAAACTGTTTGAAGACCAGTTTGGGCAAGAAAATTAGTGATATATTGTAATTCAGAGAAACTTCTTAAAGTTATATACCTACCTGATTGATTAGTTATTGTTTATATAGAACAAAATCACTATACTGTATGCAACAAGTTATTGCAGGTTTGTGATGGGATGGGTTTCATGCATAGCATATTAATGTGTAGCCAGCTCTGGCATTGATGTAAGTGCACTGAGAGTACAAGTTCTTACATCAATAGTCTTATACACTGTGTTGATACACTGTGTCAACTTGAGCAGTTTAGAAGTTTAACTGAGAGACTCAGCAGGGACCCAGGGTCCTTACTTTGTAAATATCTTCATCCTGTACAAAGGAGGGCAAGGACATTTTATGACTGTTAGACCCATACTGGGGGGGGGTGACCTTGTACAACATAAGGGAGGAGAAAAGGTTTGTTTTCCTGTGGTTTTTTTTTTTTTTTTTTTTTTTTGCTTTGGCTGCTGCCTTGAAGTGTTGCCCCAGTGCCAGGCAACCCTACCTTGGAGCCAGCTGATTATGGACTGAAATCTCCAGAAACTGTAAGCTAAATAAACCTTTCCTAGCTTCACTTTGGGTGTCTGGTGCTTTGTCCCAGCAAAGAGAGAAAAGTAACAAAGACAAATAGCTAAAATTAACCAGAAATTCATAACAGTTTCTACCTAACACAGGACTTCAAACTGGAGGTTTAGAGCAGGCTCATGCTTAAGCAAGTGCAGGAGGAACGTAGTTCAGATTAAGTTAGCACTTAGGCGAAGGTCTGAATTGTTCCAAATGTTTTCTTACAAAACAGGTTTTTGTAAATTATATATTTTTCTGTTTTAAGTTGTAAATCCTATTTCTGTTAAAACATAAAAGCAATTAAAATCCTTTATTTCCTTTGTCTGTAGTTCAAAAAGCAAACATGACCAATTAGTAAATAATGAACTGATCAGTTAATAATGATCAAGTGGACCAATACCTAAGGCAACATTTATATATCCTTGAAATTTAAAAATACAAGAGCAAGGTAGTAGCTGTGGTAGCAAGACCCCCAATAAGAGCATACTGAACAAGGAAGTAGGAAAAAATACACCACAAAACAAGGTGACAGTATTTCTCCACAAACCCCAGTACTGAAGCAAATGAGGTGAATTTGTAGTCATGAGATATACAAGGCATCGGTGCCTGTGGGGAGAGAACAGAGAGAAGGAAGCATCAGGGAAAGTGATGCAATTAAGAACCAAGGAATCTTAAACTGGCCAAGAGACACTTACCAGAAATCACACTGAACTAATCTCAAGACAGTAATAAAAACTAGGAAAGAGGTGTTTGAGCAATCCAGAAACCAATGTGGTAAGGCTGTAAAGGGAAGGAAAATTGTGGATCCTGTGACTCCTAGACTGACCTGCCAGGACAAATATCTATGATGAGAAGGAGCTGGTAGTGCACAATTAAAAGGGAGTGGAAAAGGGGAAATCAGAGATAAGAAGAGTGCACTGTGGGGTCAGGGGTGAAATAGGGAAAGCAAATCAGAAATCTGCAAGCAAGCCACTGTAATTTGAACACTACACAAAAACAACCACAAAGAGCTCTGGAGTCAAGGGAAAAGTCACACTGAACCATGTGTTGCTCCAAAATTTCAGGCAAACCAATATCACATGAAAGTGAGTCATAAATAAATCAACACTGAATTTGAATGTTATAACCACAGAAAACAGAGAGAATAATGAGAAGAGTGAAACCTCTACAGACAATAAATATAAGGAAATATGGCTATACTGTAAAATAGAATGAAGCTAAAGTCTTTACAGCATTCTACTTCAAAGTGAGCTAAAAGATATTAATAAAATAATACAGAACAGGGGCTGAGGATTTAGCTCAGTGGCCTAAGTGCCTGCCTGGCAAGTGCAAGGTCATGAGTTCAATCCCCGGTGCCGCAAAAAAAGAAGACAGAACATTGAAAAACAACATAAATCAAAACTCAAATTGAGAAACGAGTTAATAGAAATAAAAGGAAAGTGTTATATCTAAATGAGAAAATAATTTTTATAAAAAGACAATTTGAGGAAACAACAAAAAAATGTTTTAAAAGAAAAACTAGGAGTGTTTTTTTTTAATCAAAAAGAAATAACATAAAACATTTAAGGAATTGAGAGATAGTAACAAAAACTGACAATAGTAATGATCTAATAGAATAGGAGGCTCTAAAGAAATCTTAAGCAAGGAAAATCAGTAAAATAATTCTGACATTAAAGCTTTCAAAATAAAAGCTCTATATTGAAAAATGTATTACACATCTAAGACTAATACAAAGGTATTCTAATGAATGTACTGAGGGGTAATTTTTGCAAAAAGAATACTTCTATCTAGTAATAGAGGTAAGTCATAAGGAAATTAGATTAAGCATTTCAACAGTAATAACTATGAGAATGACAAAGTTATAAAACTGAAATACCCAATAAACAAAAATGTATACCAATGATTTAATACCCAACAAAACTGTTATTTGAGTTGGAGGATTCAAATATATATCGATATGCAAGGACACACAGATTATTCTTCCTGTAAATGTTTTATGAATATTATGTAAATTAAGTTGCATACAATCAAAATTACTAACAACGGGTGCTGATATGGCCAGGTATAGAGGTAAGACTAATTGAGGGTCAAGAAAAAAGAAGTACATTGTGTAATAGCTATCTACTCAGATAATGTGACTGACAAAGACACAAAAAATTGGGGAAAGAATGAGGGAAAAAAGATGCAAAAATAATTTAACTGTGTTATGTACATGTACCAACTCCCTACTAGAAATATAATAATTATGTATTTCACACATGTACTAAGAAAAAAGGAAAAAGAATTGAGAATGCTTGTTTAAAGACGTTGTAGTGATGGAGAATATATACTTATTATAAGACTAGTATGCATGTAATATATTTAATGTCTGCCATTCCTTATGTCCTTAAAAACCATGTTTCTTAGTGAAGAATATATGCTAATTTGTTTCATTTGTAGTAAGAATTATCTTTGTTGAAAAGAAAATTACTTTCTTTTTAAGAAGCTTTTTCATTTATGTCTTGTACTGAGTACTTTGAAGACAGTGATACACAATGTAATAATTATTGTGATTCTCCATTATTTGGTGGTGAAAATGTTTTATTTTTCACAAAATAAAAAGAAAAAATAGATTAAAAAAGAAATTAGACCTAACAGAGTCAGTGTTTGTTCTAAAGCTACAAGTTCTATTTAGAATTATCAGTATGAACTCATAAAAGAGCTTACCCTGTACAAGGGTTCTTTAAAACATATAGTATGTGTTTAAATAATAGCATTACAGTAAAATTAATCCTCTTCAAAATATCTCCTCTCACTTCAAATACACTTATCCCATTGTTCTTGACACTTTCTGAAACAGTTCTGAAAGTCTTCTTTCTTGACTGTCTGAATGAGGTGTGATTAAAAAAAGTTGCTGCTAAATGCCATCTAGTAGGAATGCTGGCTAGTTAAATTATGATGTGTCCTAATCCTCTTTATTCACTGGATCTGACTTCTTCAGACTTCTGCCTCTTCAAAACGGCAAAATGAGCATTAAAAAAAAAAAACATTTTGAATCGATTTAGGATATCCAGGCAGTTATGACAGCACAGTTAAAAACACTCATGAAACCAAAGCTGCTTCAGAAAGTGTCATTTCTTCAAAGTGAGAGGGAGTTTTTTGAGGCCTAGTAATGGCAATAGGTCTTTTATTATAATTTCAAAAATTTAAGCATATTTTAATCATACTTTATATACAAATGCTTATATAAATCTATTTTACTGGTCATATATTTATCAATCAATCAGATAGATAGACAGGTAGATAAATATAAATGGATATAATTTCTTGCTCTGGACTACATAAAGACCTAGAAGCAATAACCAACGCAGAATCAATGAGAATGTCTAGCATCCAGCTTTCTTGCAGTCTTAAAATGCTATTTCCCAAGATATTTCCCAATACTATTTCTTTTGTGAGGAAAAGGAACAAAAAGGCACATGATGAGCCTAAAACTTTTCATCATAACTGCTCAAGTGGAAACTGCCAAAGATTAACAGTATCAGGTCAGAAGGACATAAGAGCAAAGATAATTGACCATTGGATGATTTTTAGCTTCAAAAATAGGTAACTGCAATTTATTGAAATCCAAAAAATACGATAATCACCCACAATTATTAAAAATACACTAAACTGATTGGTTCCTTCAAAGAAGACAAACACTTAATAAAGCTAAAGAAACAAGTATTTATCTTGTCTTTTTTATTTGAATTTTGTCAGAGTCACGAAACTACAGATGGAGGGAGAATGCTTTTATAGCATTAGTCCAACTAACACATGAAAAATTAAAAGACGAAAATAAAAGATAAGAGGAAACAGAGAGCTAGATTTTTTTTCTGATGGCAAGGGGGTGTAGAGATGGGGGTGGTGAGAGAAAGTGAAGAAATTAACATATGTTATATACAGGTAGCAAACCCCAAGATGAATATAATTATTATGTAGTCAAATATGTATTAACATTTTTAAATTAAGTAAGTAAATAAGTAGAATCACAAACAAATGAAAAAGAAATTATAGACTTGAAGTATCACCATTTCATGGCTCTTGGCAAATAAATAGATCATTGAGCATCTATAGCTACTAACTATAGAATAAGAACATTTTGGCATTTAAAGACCTCTGACAAGAAATCCTACTGCCTGTAAGTCTTGACAGTGGTACCCAAACCAAAGCCAATGAGATTTCTGGACCCAGCTGTCAAATCCTAGGATGTAAATGCAGTGGGAAACATGGCCAACAGTGTTAAGGGATCAACAGTTTGTGGACAAAAAATATAGATGTGGAAGTCTCGACAAGAATGCCTAGAAATGCATATGTGGAGGACTGCTGAAATTCAGGATACTGATTGCTTGTTGGAGGAGGACAGAAATTGTGACTGGAGAAGGGGCCAACTAGAAGCCTCTGGAATGATGGACAAAGTGCTATTGCTAAACTGGTCATGGACAGTGGAGCGTTTGTCTCATAATCAGTCATAAGGATGTATATTTCCTGTGCTACTTTTCTGTATCTGTGTCTTATTTTACAACAAAAAGGCTAACATTTTTAAATACATTCTCTACCCTATTCTACCATATAAATGTATTAAGATATAAGATAAACCTAATTGTTTCACAGAATGTTTCAATTCACTTTGAAGAGATGTTTAAAATTATGCTTGTTAAATACCTATAGAAAAGTAAAGAAAATTAAAGTCATTCTAAGCATATCTTATGACAAACTTTTCCAAATCATGCATGATTTACATCAATTTTTTCATAAATGAGATCAAACAGCATATATTGTGCTGTTTTGTGATCTTCTCTTTACTACAATATTGTAAATACATTGAAATTTATTACATGTAGCTTTGCAATATTTTAAGTGATTTATTTCTATTAATTATATCTAAACAAAGTCATATATTCAACAAATTTTCTATAGTTGAACATTTATGGTTTTTCCTAATTTTTACTATCGTATTTAACCCTGAAAAAACGTGTTTACAGCATTATCTATAATTATTTTCTGAGCAAAATTTATGAAAGCAGAATTATATGTCAAAGTATATTTTGTGTTGTGCTGTCCAGTTATTTACTGAGACTAGGCTATTTTATAGTAATATATATGATATCAGGCAAAGATGTTGATACATCAGTGCACTAGGAAAAAAATCATGTATGGCCATCTCGGAAATTATTTTAGTACCACATAAAGTATGCATGACTCTATTCAAATAAATTGGAAATAACATGCAAATGAATGTAATGGTACTAAAGAATACACTCAAGGATGTTATTCTCATGGCAGATTCTATGGTAATCAATAACAACATTCACAATCCAATCTTTTCATATTGCTGCCTTTCCAACTCTCCTGTGGAAGAAGGTAATTCTAGACTCTACTTACATTTCACTCTGCAAAATATTATTTATCATATTTGTCACATTTTCATTATGATCATTTAAAAATTTTTGATTAAGAAATACTTGGAAGTCCAAAAATGTCCAATTAGTTAATAAACATTTCAAGATCTAGCCAGATGTGGTGGTGTATACTTGTAATCCCAGCACCTAGGAGGTTAAGGCAGGAGAATCATGAGTTCGAGACCAGCCTGCCTACATAGTGAGACCCTGCCTCGAAAAATAAATAAATAAAATAAAATAAGAAACAAAATATTTCAAGGTCTATCACAATGAAAACTGGAAAAATTTGTTTATTAAACAACTGTTGATTGAAAGAGCAATTATTTACATAGGAATATTGCAGGAAATACTTGGAACACTTATTTTGTGTCTAACTTATGTAAAATTTTCTCTTTGCATTATATAATTCATTGTAGAGTTATTATACTCATTTTACAGAAAGTAAATATGTCTTTGTTAAATAACAGAACTGATTTATAACTCAGTCAGTTGCCTTCAGATTTAATTCAGAACCAATACCTCCATTAGAGAGAACTTTAGAGTCATTTCCATCTTTTAAAATGAATAAGTTGACCAGTTATAGCTTATTTTCAAATCTCAGTGAAATTTTATTCTATTGTTTCATTATTTACTGAACCTGCTTTTGTTTTTTAAGACAGAGTTTAGCTATGCAGTTTAGGCTAGTCTTAAACTCACCATGTAGCACAGACTGGTCTCAGACTCTCTGAAATCCTGTTGCCTCAGCTTCCAAAGCACTGGAATTACAGAAGTGTGCCACCATGCCCTGCATTTGCTGATTTTTTTTTTAAGCTGCCTTAAAACAAAGTGGGAAAACTGGTTAAATTCAGGAAAGCTATTTCTTTTCAGGATGCTAAACACTAATTTGACTGAGTTTTTCATTCTGCATAATAATATTCTTAGATTAAACTTAATTGTGATTGAGGTAGCCTTAAATACTTTCCTCTTGTCTTATGCTGTTAGCTCTGATATAGGAAAAACAAATTCAAATAGAAGACAGAAAAAAGGAAGGGCATGTTAAAAGTGAAGTTACTATTATCTAGAATATTCTCCAGAGCTTTGACTACAAGTGGATATTCCAGAAACTTTATAATATTCTCATAGACCATGAGAACTAACATTTATTATAACATGATAAATTTAGCATAATGTATAAAATCTTTTGTGAAATATTCCTGATACTCGTACATTTGTGCCCCATATGGTCAAATCCTAGATGAGAATTCACTTATAAAGTCAGCATAGCAAGCAAAACAAATTAAAAAAAAAATTCGCAGTCAAAATGAAATATAAAGCCTACGGGTTAAACAGTAACATTCATGCTATAAAAATATAGTCTTCATTTCCAGTACCTTTAAATTCAATCTTTCTTAGAAACAAAGTCGTTGCAGATGTAATCACATAAAAACGAAGCCATTTGGTTGGATCCTTACTGGAAACGACTGCGCAGCGTGCTTAGGAGCAACGTAGAGGCACCAACTGAAGCAGGCAGAACAGAGACCTTGCAACCATCAGACCTGTGATGGGAGCGATGCAGCCACATGGAAGCACTTCATCTACCTCAGGACCTGCCTCTGGGAGGAGGGCTTTGAGCAGACTCCCCGGCAGCGCCTTCAGGGAGGCCAGGGCCTGCGAGCACGTGGATTTGGGACTTCCAACATCAAGAACTGAGAGGTGAAAAATCGGTGCTGCTTACAACCTCCCACTTTGTGCTGGTTTGTGCCAGCAACCCCGAAACCTAACATAGACCCTCACAGAAGCACTACACTGAGAATAAAGCAGGAAGCCCCGGTATTGAACAACCAACATGGACATTTGTTTTCCACTCAGATTCAGAGTAGACCCCCATTTCTTCATGGAACATCATAATCAGGAGTTAGTTTGTGGTTAGGAGTCAGCTTGCATGAGAAACAGACATTTTCAGGTACTACATGTACTCAGTACAGCCAGCTGTTCACACCCCTAGAGGAATCAGCATTAGCTATATCTCTACCCCTGTGCTTGTGCTTACCTGGTGACCGGTAAAAAAGACAGACTGCATCACCTGTTCTAAAATCGCCTCTTTCCCTGCTTTCCTTTCATCCCCATCCCAACTGCACAGCAGAAATTATCTAGGTTGCATACACTATTTTGAAATTTGCACAGTATTTTGTCCTTATACTTCATTTATTTTAGTTTTCTCACAAGAACATGGTTTTCCGTAATTGTTTCAGTTTTCTGAGAGTTTTTAATATATGCATTTCTTTGCCTTTTTTTCTGCCTAAAATTAAATTTTAAATTTAAGAATATATTGTATATAATATACAACTTTTTGGTCATAAAACTATTTGAGGTAAGCGACCCCCGGGATGAGCAAAATCCACGAGACACTCGAAGAAATTTTGGAATGGAGCGTTTATTGCCAGGCCTGGCGACGCAGTCTCCCTAGGAATCAATTCGGGACTGCGCGTCTTCCAGTGGCCTGGAGAGGATTATATCATATCAGAACAAAGGA
>RJWT010002075.1:10458-43156 GCA_004365215.1 Cuniculus paca
GTGGTTATTGTCGTTTGACCCAGTTTTCCGGTCAGCCCTGTCCTTGGGCAATCTAAAATTGTAACTATCTTTAACTTCAGAATACTTGGGAAAAGGGGATGTGGGTCACCACAAGAAACAGGGAGGGGGCTCTTGGCGCAAAACGACGCATACAGAACAGGAAAGCGGCGCTATATTAGTCATAGGTTATAACACTATTATGTTTGATTTATTAAGTGTAGATATATAGCTCATTTGGGCAAAAAGTGCATGTTACTCTAATTCACTCTTAAATCTTCTTAAATTTACTTGTAAATAGAGCTATGAACTGCTGAACTTTAAGAAATTCCCATCACATTTTTATTCCATTTCAGAAAAGTCAACACTGAGAACTAAAGCTACCCTCAAAATAAAACGAAAATTTTAGCAAGTGCTTGTTGCACTAAATACCTCCATTATGTCAAATATTTACAGAAATTTTTCATTTCATAAAAGAAAGTGAAGGTCTATGAGGGTTTTTTTGAAAATCATTCTTAGTCTGCTATTTATTAAAAAAAAAAGTTTTCAGCTATTGGATTTCATTCCAGGATTAGTCTTTCCAGACTGAGGAGAGAAACACCTCCACCAAACTGTAGGATAAATGCCAATATATACAAACTGTTAAGAAATGAATTGATTTCTTAATGCCTCATGAAAAAATCAGAACTCCACAAAAGAACAAAATGTCTCTCCTTTAATTTATGAACTACAGTACATGGCTTGCCCTCATTGTAGAAGACTATAAAGTTTCAACATAGTTTTAACACAAAAACCTAACACCCACTCTTATAAGCCATTTCTATTTAAAATGGAAGCAATAAAGCAAATTCTTGTTTATTTTATTCAGCTTTCTAAACACATGCTTAAAATACAAACCTTCCTAGCTTTCAAGCCTAAAATGAAATTGTCATTTTGTATTTCATTGCCCTAGCTTTAAAACACTATTGTGGATTAAATTTTTCCTGCCAACTGCTTGAACCCTTACCTAAGTGATTATTTTATGTCTTTTTTGTGTGCTCTCCCCTACCCTTTTCTTGATAAGGTATATAGAAAAAGCTAAATAAAAATGTGTGGTTTTACTAATCATCTTCCACAGTTTCACTTGCAACTAAGTCAGCAAAATTCAACTTCCCAACAGGTAAAATTTAATTTACCACTCTATTTTGTTCTAACGACTCTTCTGGTACAGCTAATAATTAACAGATTAATTTCAGATGTCCTCACTTTTCGAGTCTCTGAATCACATTTAATTTAATTGTTCAATAATCTGCCCATCCATGCATGGGACTTTAATACTCAGCTGCATTAGAAGAATCTGTGTGTGTAAATAAACCACTCTATAATGTAGCTTATTTACAGAAAAGAGCTGTTTAGAATTTATCAACATTAAGTACTTGTGTTTTGCCATCGGACTATATTTTCTACCATGTAGTTTACTTATATTTTATTCCATTATTTTTACCATATGACTTCTCGTTACACATATCCAAAAGGATTTATCAGGGAGTGAAACGTAAGGTACATATGTGACCAATTTCATCCCTTCCAGCTTTTATGAATCTTGGCAGAAATTAACTTGTAATGGACTATTTCTTGGTAGAATATTCTTTTCTTTTCCTATCACTACTGAATATCTGTAAAATATAGGACACACTCTCTCCTGCTCCATTATACTAAGAAGTTTAATTAACAGAAAATACTACATAACGTATATAACCAGTATTAAGTACCCAAGTCCTTATTACTTCTCTTCTGAAAGATTGTAAAAGTTCCCTAGTGTTCCCTTCACCTCTAGCTGATTCTTTTCTCCATGACCTTACACCGCAATCACTTCATCTTTTTAAAGTAAGACCCTTCAGTGTCTCCCCATTGTTCAGGAGATTAAATAAAACTCTTAAGATTTTAGGTGCTGGGAAATTCTATGAAAATTTGTTTCACGAAACTCATTCCTCTAACCACCTTGAGGTATTTTTTTAACTTGCTTCATTGATTGATTGATTGATTGCTTTTATTTATTTATCTTTGCATTTCACCTCCTATTGCACAGTTTCACTAATGAAGCGAAGTTTCTCTCCAAAGCTCAAGCTGGGTGCATGTTCATCACAAACAGCTTTTTTTCCCCCTTTATTTCACACATCAAGGTCACTGAGTTCTGAGGGAAGCAGAAAACCCAGCCTACCTCCTGCCACTTGCCCCAAGGATGCAGTTTGTTATCAGTTACAGCAGCTGCGATCTCCAAGCAGCTTGGGTCAGGCCACCACGCTGACTCTCACACATGCATTTCTTACCCTTCGCTGTGTGCCTACGAGCACAAGTCAGTTCTGCGAAAAACTCCAGAGTAGAATTTTTCCTGAAGGTATCCACATGCCTCCACTCTTTCAGTTGTGTCCTCATATTATTTAGGGATGGGTTTCTACTCCCCCATTGATTTTTACTTGCAGAAACCTTTTTGTTCATCTAGTTTGCCAGCTTTGATTTTGTCTCTCTGTATACTTGCATGGGTCAGAAGATAGAGAGACAAAGAACAAATTCATTATTAGTTTGATTAGATTGATACATAAATGTAAAGGAGGTAGAGTTTTTTCTGTCTCTGATTTTCTCACTTCTCTTTATATAAGGCAACTTTGTTAGAACCACTACTTCCTTCTAAGACTCACAATGATGTATCTCATGTAAGCCTGTTCCTCCTTTTTTTCTTCTCCTCCCCCTCTCCTCCCCCCCCTTCTCCTTCTCCTCTTTCTCCTCTCTCTTCTTCTTCTTTGGCCATACTGGGGACTGAAACTGAGGCCTTTGCATGAAAGTACATCTCCAGCCCTTTTTATTTTGAGATAACAACTTGGCTAAATTGCTAAGTGACCCGGAGTGGGTTTGACTTGTGATCGTCATGCCTCAGCCTCCCTGAACCACCATACCTAGCAAGTCCATTGCTTAATAGCATTTCATCTTAATTCAACTATGTAGACTTTTAAAGAGATTTTATCTTGAAAGAAAAATGTGTAGGGCTGAAGATGACGAATAACAATAATAAGAAGCAAAGTAGGCTTGTTAGGGACATTTTTTGGTTATGGAAGAAAAATTAGTGATACATTCAACAAAAGTTTCATTGGTAAACAATTCCATTTCAACACAAGTGTGGGATGAGCACAACACACACAAATAGAGAGCAAAGCAAGTAGTCTTCTCTTTATTTAAAGGAAGGAGGATGGAAGGGATGACATAATTCTGTGACTGTCCAGAACCCAAATTATAGATAAAACAAGTACTACCCAAATACTCTAGTAGCCTAAAGTAAACACTAATAAAATGGTTTGATGCTATAGACTTGGATGCCAATTCTGACAGTGTTATTTTCAGGTTGCATGATGTAAGTTGCTGAACTCGTTGAGACCTGATATCCTAGATTTTAAAACAAATAGACACCATTTATATAATTTGATTAAACTAGATTATGAAGATGTTTAGGACATTGGTTCTTAAAACAGAATTTAAGTAATTCGAGTTCATCAGGGGTTCTTTATGAATTCTACAAAGTTATATTTGCATTTTGCTTTGTAGCATATTCTAAACTGCAATAATAATGATTATAATGGTAATTATAAATCACATACAGGTGACATGCTGACAGAACCAAAGCCATGTGAATAATAAGAATCTACTTTCTCAGTTAATACAACTAGCTTCAGAAACCGAGCAGAAAAAATATAGAGAGAGCGTCAACATAAGCCATTGTTTCATTTCTCTCAATGTTCGCAGACACTAGAGTTTGAACTTGATTTGAGTGAGGAAAAAACAAATTTTTTGGAAATTCACCATTTGTTCACCATACTTCTATACACTACATATTTCTAAAAGCTCCTCCTCCCATTTATTGTGAAATAATGCATTTCTCTCAGAGTCATATGTGATCGTCAGGAAATAGTCTATCACTTCGGTTTTCTGTTTCTTTTGTTGTCTTAACCCTTCATTCTTCACTCTTCCTTTAATTCAACTACCCATAGTTTATCTTTTGTAATTTGAATCTTACTCGACTTGGCCACGATCCACTGCTAAAATTTGTAATTTTGAAATGATAATCTTTGACCATTATTTCTATTCTTTATATTGAAATCTCAATGGGTCCTATGTTTCATCAGTATTTTAACATTGTTACAGTACCACATACATTTAGTATCATTTACTATCATTTTTACATGTGTTGCATTTTTAGTCAGCAATTTTTCTATCCTCAGCAAATTAATAGTGTCTTGGGATACTTTTTGAATTTATTCTCTCATCACATGGTTTTGATTTATGTTTATTCTGAATGTCAGTATTTCTGAGATTTCACCATTCTCTTTCATTGTTTCTGTTTTTTATCAGTCAAAACCTGAAGAAAATGAGAAAAGTAGTTAAATTACTTTGTATAAAAAGTGTTTCTATTCTAACATGACCACTTATTAGTCTTTTGATCCTATCTTCAATACTTGACCAAGATAATGGAATTCTGATACACTAGATTATATTGACCAAGGTTCCGTAATCTAGCTTATTTACACTAGAATCAGTTTTAGGTGTAGTTATTAGAATTTTAAATCCTGCCTTATGGGAGAATGCTATTAATAAAGTAAGTCTTATCCTGTATTGTATTTTACTCACTTTATATATTACCACTTACAGACATGTTTATCTGCTTTCTGCAGATACCTTTTAACCAGAAAGTACAAATTCTTCCAAAAGTATATTATTTTTTCTCATAGAAGAGGTAACATTTACTCAACTGGACTACATTGATAACTGAATCAGTGAAGGTAAGTGGGAGGGATCTACTAAATCCTCTCCATTTCAGACAAGGCAAAATGCAAAGGGAGGCTGATGTCATCTAGTGAGAGGCGGAGGGATCTGTGTGTTTTTGCCTGAAAGGTTTATTCATATCTGGAAATTTACAGTTTCTCAGATCAGCACTTCCACTCAGTACCATAGGGGCCCACTTCCTTTTTAGTAAAATCAGGACTTTAATACAAGGCATCTGTCAAGAATCATTTAGTCTCTTTCACATATTCTGCCATCCATGTAACTCAATAAAAGGCTGGGTTGTTTTGTTTTGTTTTGTTTTGTTTTGTTTTGTTTTGTTTTCAGAAAACATTCCAATCCATCTGTAGGAGACATAGACAGCTTTAGGTGCTTTCATCTGGGCAAAGGAAGTAACTCAGTGGTAGAGCATTTACCTAGCATGCACCCTGGATTTAACCTCTAGCACTGTAAGAAAAAAACAACAAAAGGCAAAACAAAATAAAAGCATTAAAGGTTTGTTTTTTTTTTTGTCTTTTTGAGACAGGGTCTCATTATGCAATTGAGGCTGGCCTTGGGCTCACTTTGTAGCCCAGTCTGGTCTCAAACTTGCAACAATCCTCCTGCCTCAGTCTCCTGAGTGCTGGGATTACAGGAGTGCCTGGATGCATTAAACTTTTTGAGTATTCTTTGAGTAGGTATTTGATTAGAATGAATTTATCATTGTCTTTTTTTAAGATATCAAGGAAAACGAGGCAGCCACTCTATTGTAATTACCATTGTACCAAAGATGATCAAATGATAACAATTTGACATAAGGCATTTTTTTTCCTTTAAACGCTAATTCCAATTCATCCCTCTGTTATTGATTATATCCCAAGAGTTATCAATACCTCGTATTTCATTGGCAGTGAAGCCCTTTTTGCTAACAAGTAAGTAACTATTTCTGTAATTCTACCACAAAGGTCTAGTTTTGAAAGCTACTTCAAATATCAATGGTCATAATGTAAGTTTGTCTGAGAATAGATGCTAAGAAATGGACTTGGGTGGGTATTCTAGGAAACAAAAATAATGGAGTAGGACTAATTATCTGTGGGAGAGACAAAAGGGAAAATTTTTATGCAAGTAAGTTAATTATTCATGTGAATCACTGAGGTAAATTCCTGCTATATATTCCTTGTAGAATAGATCACAGCGTTTTCTCCACTTACACTCCAAAAGGATTTGAGCAGAAAGGTGCTTTGGCCTGGGTTTTACAGGGCTCAGTGATGCACACAATGTCTAACTCTTATGGTTGATACATTGTGTCAACTTGAGAAGTTTAGAAGTTTAACTGAGAGACTCAGCAGGGAGCCAGAGTTCTTACTTTGTAAATATCCTCATCCTGTGCAAAGGAGGGCAAGGACATTTTGTGTGTTACACCCACCCTGAAGGTGGGGGGGGGGAGCTGTGTGCAATAGAAGGGAGGAGAAGAGGTTTGTTTTGATTTTTGCTCTGACTGCTGCCTTGGAGTGTTGCCCAAGTGCCATGCCACTCTGCTTTGGAGCCTGCGGATTATGGACTGAAACCACCAAGAACTGTAAGCTAAATAAACCTTTCCTTGCTTCACTTTGGGTGTCAGGTGTTTGTCTCAGCAACGAAGAAAAGTAACCAAGACACTAACCCAGTAGTACTGAAACTAAAGGGACTGAAGAATGTGATGTTATACATCACAAGATTCTCTTGATACAATTAACGAAATTTTTTAGCTTTTATAATACATAAGCCTACTATAACTTATAATGCATAGTACATAATGAGCAACCATGTTTAATTTTCATAAAATCATGGTTTTCATAGCTGCCCTCTGATCCATTTCTCCGGTAACTTCACTGTTTCTCCCAGTTTGATAGAAGTATTTTTTCATGCTTAACTTCCCCCTGTCTTATTTGTATGTTTCTAACCTCTCTTACTTATTATTCTTCAATTTTAACCATCGCCTAGTAGTCTATATTTCAACAGTCTGACTTTCAGTCCTTCATTCTTACCTACTGAACATGTCCAGTTAGAAGTGCCAAAAGCAACATCAGCCCAGTATGTCCTAAATATATCCACACAGACCTGTTTACCCCCAATTTCTTATTCTGTCTAGGGCATCATCTTTTCATGATCTGAATGAAAGCACCAACAATAAAATGTATATTCACTTATCCTTTTGTTCACATTTAGTAAGTTTCCAAGTACTCTCCATTCCAAAGTTTACTTACTTTGGAAATCTTCCTATAACACTCATTTCTTACAAGTTCTATTCTAGTTCATGACCTTACTCTACCCAACTAGGGCAATTGTAAAAGATTTCTAACACATTTCATAGTTTGAAGTTTTTGTGGTGCAGGGGATTAAGCCCAGGGCCTCGTGAATGCTTCATGAGTACACTATTGATGTGCAATATCCCCCCATCCCTTCTGATAAGCTTCTCTTTCAAATTTATCTTTCCTAGGGCTAGTGATCCAGACCTATCTTTCTAAAATGCTACTGATGGACAACCAGTGTACTTTGGGTATTGTTTCTAGATGTTAGGTACCATTCTATTGCTTTTTAATGTATTAGCTTATTTGATCATTACACTAATTATTGTCTGCTTTTAATAAATGAAAGAAATGAATCAGAGAGAATGTAAGTAAATTGCTTAAAATCACATACCTAGAAACAAAAATATGAGAGATCAAACTAGTAGCTGGTTTTAGTAATCTTCACTGCTAACATATACAAAATGACTCATAGAAACAATGAGTAGAGAAGAAAAATGCAAATATTTAAGGCCTTATATAATTTTGGACAGAATATTTTTTTCAAAACATTCTCATTTTTAATAATTTAAGAATATTTCTTCTAAAATCTTAATACCTATTATTATATTTCTTCATACTATGATACCATGAAATTATTATTCTTTTCCTTATTTTTCTCAAGGATAGATGCACCCATGTTTATAGAAGCACAATTTATAATAGCTAGATCTTGAAAATGAAAGCATGTCTCCATCAACAGGTGAGTGGATAAAGAAAATGTGATATTTATATGCAATGGAATACTGATCTGCCAAGGAGAAAGACTGACTTGAGGCAATCATAGGCAAGTTGATGCAGCTACAGAACATAATGTTAAATGAAACAAGTCAGACACACAAGATTGATTTATTTTTATTGTGTTAATCTTCGAGGGGAGAAAATTATTTTATTACCCTTCAAATTCAACATGACTACATACGGAAATAAAATAATTGCAAAAAAAAGAAGAGGTACAACATGGCCCTGATCTTTATAACAATTTAATTCTTATTAAAGAAAATTTATTACTTAAAAGCTATCATTGTGCAAGAAATCTCAGACATGCCAGGTACTTTATTTTAAACCTTATAAGCACAGATGCTCTACCATTTTGGCAAATCTTTGCTGAGTCCCCACTATGTTGCAGGCATAATGTGAGATTCTGTGGAGAAAACAGTGACACATGAGGACCTCACTTCTGCCTTTAGGAGAAGACTAGTGGAAGAGACAAACACTAATAAAAAGACTACACAGGTATGTGAAACAGTAAGTTCCACAAGGAAGCTTTTAATAGGGTGATTTGACAAAAACAAAAGTAAAATAAGAGGCACTTCTGATGAGTTCTGAAGCATTAATGCAGTTAACTTGGAGAAAAGGAGAAGGCACTATATTCTTTATGCACAGAATATGCAAAGCATCAGTGGAATGACTAATGCAAAATGTACCGAGAGGTTGCTATGTCAGTGTAACCAACTAGACTCCTAGGTGATGCAATGAGTAAGAGTTAAAGGTGAGAGCTGTTCACTTGCAGGTAGAAATGGAGATAAGGTGAAATGAAATTGTGAGTCATAGTAAATTAAACTATGAACAGTCATTAGATTATATAACTCTCTGATTAGTATCACTATTCACTGCAATGAAACAATATTTATATTTACTATTTTATCATTTAAAAATACTAAGGTGAACTCCTAATGAAATTAATTTATATCCATTCATTGGTCTTTTCAAGCTGATAACTGTCAATGAATCCAAAAACATTTTCAGCATCCAGTTGATTTATTAGTGAGTTGCTCACTATATTACACTGTTTCCTTTCAACATATTTTTGGCTGTTCAGTTCCAAATTATTATTTTAATAATAATTTTAATTTTTTTCTTTGAGGTAAGTCACTTTAATAAAATCTGTCATAAACAATTTATAGTTGTTGTATTTAGATTTTTGTGGTATCATCATGTAGCAGAAATAAAATCAAGATACGAACACTAACAAATTTGACTTTATTTCTACAAATGAGTAATAAAACACATTTTACAGAAAAATGCACTCAGAATTATGAAACTATTAATCTGCAAACTTATATCTGCTGTAAAGTTCATTAAAGTTTTGATAGCAGCGGAGCAATGCTAAGACTTTATTTTTTATTTTGCCTTCTATTAGAAACATGTGAGCTACAAATATAAACTGCATTTGAAATCTGAAATCCTCTCAGAGCTATATAATAAAATGAAAACAAACAGGTGTAATTCATTGTAACATGTATCAGGTTTCATGCGATATAAAAATCATAGATGAGAGCTTGCACAGTCTGTTACCAAGTCTTCAGAGTCTCACATGTGTTTTACCATCACAGTGTATCTCAGTCCTGATTGGCCTGATTTCACCTGCTTAGTGGCCCCACGGGGATAGTGAGATGGTGCTGGACATTGTCATTCTTAGGCAAAACCAGTCCTGGGAACAATATTTTCTTGTCATGTCCTAGCAAGGGGTAACCTGAGTTCTTAATCAAGACACATATGTACTCTTTTGGTGCTTATCCACTTCTAGGGATTTACTTTCCTCTTAACTCTTCTCAGGACTTAATTCCATTATCTCAAAGTCATATTCAGTGTGCTTATTTATTTATTTGTTTGTTTTTGGTACCGGAAATCAAGCTCTCCTGTAGTATGATAGATGTAGATATATGTAGGAGCATTCATAGGTAGAGAGATAAGTGATACATAGTAGTATGAAAGATACATCTATGATATATGACATATAAGAATACCATGATAAGTATTTATGTATCTGTGTCTCCTTTTCTCATTAAGCATGTATTTACTGAGCTCTCTACATTTTGATTTCAGAGTAATAAAATAAAGAGAACTACATGGCTGCTCCCCCTGAGAACTAACAATCTCTCTCTGGCTCTTGGTGCTTTTGACTCAAAGTATGTGTACTTCATGCACAACAGTAACTCGGATTGGGACAAAAACATTTCCTACTCACTCCTGCATTTGCTATTTACACATGGACATTCAAACACTTCAGGAGTGCAGGTACTTTGCTGATTTAATTCCTTTATTTTCTCTCCTCATTTGCAAAAGTTTTGCATTTCATAATTTCAAGTTTAAAGTAGCACTGGTGCTTCTTTTTATTCATTGAAGTACCCTGTCTCCAATTCAAGGTTTTCTTGCCTTCTTTTAAGTACCAGTATATAATATTTCTGTCTTCTCCCCTCCTCCAAAATGGAAATACATTTTAGTGTAAATTATAAAGTCATGCATGATAAAAATGACAACTGAGAAGTAAATATAAAGCAGGAAAATTATCATGCATATCTTTGAAATTCAACTGGATAGAAAAAAGTGCTAAAATTCTAAATATTCATTATTGATAATTTTTTCTGGGTGTTTCTTTTATGGGCCAAAAACTTTGACACTGATTTATAATAAAAAAAAGCTAACATGCTTGGTAAGGTAATCTCATGAAAGTCACAGTTTAATACTTATTAAATTAATGTTGGTAGAAATATGACCTTTTTAAAATGAAAATATATATTAACGGAAAAGAAACCTAATACAGAGACTGCTCTTAGCAACAAACCCACAGATTTTTATGTTTCACTTACTAAAGAATATATTCTAAAACTAAATTAAGCGCTAATCCATCCATGTTGTGTTTCAGTTTAATTAATGATGCAAAGAAGTGTTTAATGTTGAGATCTTAGTTTATTATCTTTGATAATATGTCATTACTACCATATCAGTGGTAGGGAACTATAGCCCTTTAATATTCAATAGCTCCCAATGAACATAATAATAAATATTGATTATATTTTTATACTCTTCCACTAGCAAAATAACAAGGAAATGATGGAAAACTGCCAGAATTCAATAAAATTTACAAAATAGAAAAAAATCACTTCAATATGCTGTTTGTCACAATGAGTATCATTCATAACTGAACAGTGCAACTACTTTTTATGTGAGTGGGAAAGAAACACTTTAACAAATACAATAAAAATATAATATAATCCTACAAATATATTTCTTGAACTAGAAGTAAGAGAACGTTTTCTGATTAAAAATGTGATTATCTATGCATTCTGCCAAGGCATATTGACGAAAAATAGAATAATAGAAACAAATATCGTTTGCTGAATGATAATCTCAAATGCCTCAGACTAGCTTCTTTATCATCAGCTGAAATAACCTTCATCTAGTATGACTTATACTTAATAGCAATCACTGATTTCATTTTTGAGTACACATAAATCATCTCCTAATAATATTTGCTTGGGTTTTTCCCAAACCTAATATTAAGAGTTGCAAACTCAAATGTCTAGAGACCAAAATGATGACAGAAACAAAAGAGCAAGGGTATGTGTGACTTTTTAAAGGTAATGACTGTGATGAAGCTATGGCCAACTATGAAAGTCAGGTCTCCTAATTTCAATTGTTAGCAACTTATGCTTGTTACTATTGATTATGCATTTCTTTGCATTATTTTAGACATTGGTGAAACCCGTTTGTTTTTGTAAACCAGCTTCACTTATTGTGCAGTCTCTGACATATGGTTTAAATCAAGATTTTGCCTTCCTTTTAAATTGAGAAGCCCCCCTGACAGCCATCCCTTGCCCCTGTAATCTGCAAACATGCTAACAGGCAAGATCATATGAGGATAGTCAATGAAGATTGCATACAGATGGGCTCTGATGTTAAACTCTACTGAGGAGATCTGCATTTAGATTTTTTTTTTTGCGGACACAAGTTTTTGAAGAGTACTTATTTCATTAAACAATGAAAAGTTCCTCAAATCTAAATAAGAGGATTTATTTTTCTAAAATTCTTATTTTGAGACTCTAATTTCACAAATTAAAATCACTATTCAGTGGATTTGTTAAATGATTGATTCTTTTTCAATACGTATGCAATTGTTTTGTATTTATTTTAGGTAATTCATTATGTTAGTGTTTCTGAGTGAAAAAAGAATCAAATAAGGATTGTGATTGAATTCATGGGATAGTGTTTTTAATTCTTTAGTGGAGTTACAACTTTAATTTGTCAGATGATCCAAATATTGTAACACAAATAAGCAACTTTTATTAATTCACTGCTGTGAGCATACTTCCTTGGAGCAATTTTACATTTTTGCTAACTCTATTTAGGAATCTATTTCACATTGTAAAGTCCAAAGCTTCTCACTTTACTCTTGAATGACCTTTTCTACATCATCTGCTTATCATCTTGAACACAAGCAAGTTAGCTAGTCAGAGATTATTTTTCCTCATGACCTTATGGACGATAAAGGTGAAGCAGGAACACAGAGTGAATCTTGCACGAGATGTTGCTGTGGTTTGACTATAAGATGTAAACTAATTTAGACATTCCAGGTAGAGATGTAAGCATCTTTATCTTTGCATTCTGTCTGTGGTCACCTTAACTTCAACCTTCAATAGTGACATTCCTTTCCTCACAAAGGGTCAGATGTCTGAGTGTCGCCTGTGGTAACTGCAGCCCATGACCTGAATAAGGGTGTGCTGACTCTTCAAATCGTTCTGTTCCCACACAACCTCAAGTCCTTGGGTCCTGACTCCCCCACCACATGATCCTTAATGGCACAGATATTTATTTATTTATTTATTTATTTATTTATTTATTTATACTATTTTTAAGGTTCTGATGCTTTATGCTTAACTTCAATTCTTTTATCTAAGACTATCTCACAGACATTTCTATGCCTGTGATGCAACCTTTTAAAGTGCAATCTCCTCAGTTTTCTCTGCAATTATAAGTTTCACTTTCTCCCAATTATTTTTAATGTTGGAATTCTCATAATGCTCTACATCTAGAGATAGAAGGCTGTGCACTCTAATGTCATTTTCTCTACAGATCATGAAATTTCATTAGGCCATTCATAATATCTTACTTTGATTTCTTTTCATTTAACATTTATGTTTGCGAGGATGGTAGCTGTTTAAAGAAATAGTGAGATCAATGTTAGTTGACACAGAAAGACAATAAAACAATTGCATTGACATTGCAGTGTAAATTGTCTAAAATCCTCACTAACCAATCACCTGTGTTAGCTAAAACAATCAGTCAAAGAGAATGTTCATCCTGGGAATCAAAGATAGGCCGTTGATTTAGTTGCAAAGAAGTTCTCTGTGTGTTTTGAATAAATGAATAAATTCCAGTGTTCTTCATGATCTATCAATGAATATTTTTTACTTACACTAAAGAATAATAAAAACAAAACCAAAATCAAATGCACATTTTTTTTCTTGAGTACATGATTTACTAAATATTGTGTTTGAAGAGAACTAGGAAATCAAAGCTCAACATTTTTAGGATTATAAACTAATCTATTTCTCAAGGTGTTTTCCTTTAAATTGCATGTTTGTATTATGCAAAAATATGCATATTGTATATCAACATTTGGTACATAAAAGCACTCATGATAAAATGTTTTTATTTATAATCATGTTGGGAAGAATCAAAACTGTATAGATGAATGAAATGACATCAATGTGAAGAATGTAGACATAGCCCACTGCAAGGCATTAATATTCATGTGTGAGTACAATGTGATCTAATACCTATAGCATCAGAAAAATATAGCCTTCACCCTCCAAATATTGATTTCCAAAATGTAATTATAATTTCATTATTGAAATGCTTTCTTCTAACTTAAATGTCCTCTTGATTATAAAAAAGAAAATATCAATTTATATATGAATGTAAAGAGTTTGAATATTCTACACATTTTTTAAACTAATAATGTCAAAAACTTCATAGGTTGGAAAATCTTTTTAAAAAATTTTAAACCCAAATCAGGTATGGTGGCATGTTTTTGTATTCCTAGTATTGTGGAGGCTGAGGCAGGAAGATTATTACAAGTCTGAGGCCAGCCTAGGCTACATCATGAGTTCAAGGCTGGCCTGTACCACACAGCAAGATCTTGACTCAATAAACAAAAACAAGTCACCAAAAGCAAAAAAAGAAAAAAAAAAAAAGGAAAGAAAGAAAGAAGAAAAGAAAAGATGTTTCAAGTCCAACATGGGAAATCTAACTTAGTGAAACCCTGTCTCAAAAATAAAAGTAAAATAAAATAAGAGTGAGGACATAATTTAGTTCAAAGGCCCTGAGTTCAATCCTTAGTACCCCCCCACTAAAATAAGAAAAAAGATTTATTATCTTATTCACATTCAGTGTAAGAATTCCAACTGATGATGTTTTACCTTCTTACTTGGAGTAGACAGCATGCTAAGAAGTCATTTCTCACTAGCTCCAGATTCACTCCTCTAATAAACACAAGATACACCACTAGGTAAGCGTGAAAACTTTTAATTGATTAAAATTAAATATTTTTTTCCTTGATCACATTAGACAAGTTTGAAATGTTCACTAACCACATTGACTATGTGCTGTCATTGTGAGCAGGGTTGATTGTACAATGTTTGCTTCAACACAGGAAGTTTCCTTGCTCATTGCCAATCTAGGGTATCAGCAAAACAATGTCTTGTAAAGCTTCATTATTAGCCCCACATTCAGTTATGTTGACTGAGAACCAAGCATAAAATTCAAATCTTACAAATTCTTCAACAAGTTTTTTCTACTGTCAACAGACCCAAACCATGTTCAAAAGAGATTCTGTCAAATACACCACACACATGCACACACACACACCCCCTAAAACTATCAGGACTTCCTTTTTGCTTACAGTATGAATTTCACTTCCAGTATGCAAACTGTAGGTGCAAACTGTAGGCTAGGGAAGCATTTTCTATCCATATTCATGGAATAAACTGAGAATACCAAGAAAGTGAGAGAAAATGTAGCTTTTCTTCTAGAACACACTGGTGGAATGAGACATTGCAGAGCAGATTTATCCACAAAAAGCAGAAAAAACCAAGAATGTTCATGATTGATATTATTCACATATGTCCACTTTGAGTACTATGGTCTTGCTGAGAAAGTTATTTTGTAATTAATTCACATAAGAATAATCTATATGGATTAATGTGTTTTATAAGATTTTAAATTACTTTCAAACATACACAAAAGCACAAAAAATTGTATACTTCAGCCATCATTGATTTATCACTTCCTTTTCTTTCTCTCTCTAATTTCTTGGTCTTTCTTCCATATATCTTTTTTATCTGAAAATAATTTCCATAAGCCATGCCTTTTTAACAATAAATACTTCAGTGTTTATTTTCTTATAAAATTATAGTGTGCATTGTCTTCTAAAACTACCAAAATCCTCAAAACTGAACCTTGAAATGAACAATTTAACTACGTTTAGCACATATGTTTACATAATGGAGTCCATAAATTCCTCATATAAGCAAAAGATACACTTTGAATTCTTCAGCAAAACCTACTTTTTCTCATATAGACTTTTTTCATGGAAAGTCATTGCTAAAGATTTTCAGGAAGACCTTGTCATTTATATTTCCTGATTTCAGGAGTAAACCTTAAGCTAAGCAAATATTTAGTCATTAGCATATTCAATAATCTTCTCCAAGCTCAATCATCATGTATTTCTATCTTCTAATTCTATCAATACAAGACCAAGGACATTTGAAAATAAAATCAACTGCTTCTATCCTTTACTTAATAATAGTAAAATTCAAAATTCCCTGTTTCTTTTCTTAATCCTTTCTTTTCTATTTGTGTAGTTTAAGGTCTTGTCAGATAGATATAGAGTTCAAAACTAAAACTTAAAACAGTTTATGTAAAAGCAAAAATGACTTCTCAGTTGACAATTGTTATGTGACATGTCTCAAGTTTTCCACCATATTAACTCGATGAAACACAACTTTCCTCAACTTCAAATCCTGTTTTTGTTCATGCAGTGGAAGTATTATGCTCTGTGCCTCCCTGGAGCCACCATAAAGCCTTTCTGATTGAAACTGATGAGGGGAATAAAGCAAAAAAAAATGCTTGGTACTCGGTTCTGAGTTTTGGGGAAAAGTCTTATTACTAACTCTGAAGCTATATTGAAAGAGAAAAAGAGAAATATTCATAATGAAAGCCATAATGAAAGTTGGTCTAAGTAATCTTGTCACTGTGTCAAATAGGATCCTTTCTTTCTACTTATTCCAATTCCATGGCACAGTGTATTTTCAACACTTTTGTAATAATTCTGACAATAATTAGGAGCAGTCTGAAAACTGTTTTTTATGTGTGGTCTTAGGTGTTCTAATATTTGACCATTGTAATATTAAAAATACTCTGAATTATTTATTATATAAGTGATAACTCTACTGGTAAGACAGTAGTTTATATATTAAACATATATTTATACTTATAAACTGGAAAAATATTTTGTAGAATCTGGGTCAAAAAAAGCATGCTAAGCTTATAAATATGAAGAAATACTTGCTAAAGATTCAGATTACATTAATATGCTGTTATACATCGGCTCACAAGTTATAGTGAATAAAAATAATTAACACTAAATGGGAACCACTCCAAGGTTTCCTTTTTGCTCATACTCTTCCACAATATGCCCTACAGGATCTCATTCACCATGCTTCATTCCCTCACCAGGCCTATTCCCCCTGAGTCAGGAGAACTGGGCATGCTATGTTCTTAGAGAAAAAGCTCTTGGTGTGAAACAAATTTACAGCATTGGGAGCCGTTTAGCAAATTAGCTCTTCCAGTGCCTGTACTAGCACCATGGTATCCCCTAAAGCCCATTGTTCGTGTCAATTAGATGAGAAACTCAGTCCCAGAGGTGATTTTCTTCATATTGACTCAGGCAGTAAACTTTTCTTTAGGGACATAAAATGAACAGGCCTAAGATGAGCAGATGAATTTTTGAGGCATTTTCTTTTGGGAGAGAAAAAATTCATATGCCTTCAAAAAAAAACTATCTAACTATTTCAGATTGGCTATTCCAGCTTCATGGGCTATTTTTTATCCACATGTGCATATACACAGCAAGGTGTAAAGTATTTAACTTTAACTTCTATAATTTTTCCAGTATGAATGATAAAAATTACACAATAAAAATTGATTTCCAACGTTCATCTTTTTTTTTTTTTGCTTTATTCTACTTTAGGTGAACTCTAATATCTTTCCTTTAACCTGAGGGTGTTTAATTGACCTAGCTATTAAATAGACATTCTCCCAAAATTGTTGTACAGATTTAAAGCAATTCCAATCATAATACCATTAGCATACCTCACAGATCTAGAGAAATCATTCCTAAAATTCATCTGGAATCAGAAGAGCTCTAGAATAGCAGAGGCGATACTGGGCAACAAAGGCAAAGCAGGAAGCCTCAAAATGCCCAACTTGAAGTTATACTACAAAGCTACTGTGATAAAATCAGCATGGTACTGGAATAAAAACAGATCTGATCAATGGAATAGTTTAGAAGATACAGTCACAACCACAAACATACTCAGTCACCTTACATTAGTCAAAGACATCAAACATGTTAAAAATAACCTCTTTAACAAGTGGTATTGGAAAAACTGGCTTTCCATATGCCAAAAACTAAAACTAGGCCCATATCTATCACCATGCACAAAGCTACAGTCAAAATTGATCAAAGATCTAAATATTAAAACAGAAACACTAAATCTGCTGGAAGACAAAGTAGGTAGAAATCTTCAAGACATAGGGGTAGGCAAAGAGTTCACGAAAAAAATCAAACTGCACGGGAAATACTTCCCAGAATCAACAACTGGGATCATCTCTTATTAAAAAGATTTTGCATATCAAAAGAAATCTTCAACAAAGTTAAAAGAAAATCCAAGAATTGAGAAAATATCTTAGTCAATTGTCCCTCACACAAAGGGCTTCTATCTAGAACATACATAAAATTTTTTAAAAATTAGGCCCCTACAATTCAAATACCCAATCTAAAAATGGTCAACAGAGATGAATACACACTTCTCAGATGAAGAAATACAAATGGCAAATAAATATATGAAAAAATGTTCAGCATCATTGGTCATTAGAGAAATTCACATTGAAACAACACTGAGATTCCATCTCACTCCAGAAAGAATGGTCAACATAAAGAAATCAACCAATAACAAATGCTAGAGGAGCTGTTGAGAAAAAGAAACTCTTCTCTACTGTTGGGGGCAGCATCGGCTAGTACAACCATTGTGGAAATCAGTGTGAAGTTCCTCAAAAAGCTAGGATTAAAGGTTCCATTTGACCCAGCTAACCCATTTCTGGGCATTTTCCCAGAAGAATTGAAAATATATCACTGTGTCATATGCGCACTCATTTTTATAGCAGCATAATTTGTAATAGCCAAATCTTCGAAACAACCCAAATGCCCATCAACTGAGGAATGGATAAAAAAGATGTATTTTTACACAATGGAGTACTACTCAGCTATAAAGAAAGATTGCATCGAGGCTTTTATAGGTAAATGTACACAACTTGAGACTATACTTATAAGTGAAATAAATCAAACTCACATGTGTAAATACCATATTGCCTCCCTAGAGTAAGAAACTGAAAGAGAAAATACGATCCAAAATTTACAATAAATATTGTGTAAGGATAAGAAACTGCTCAAAGAGGCCAGGCCTGGTGGCACATGCCTGTAATCCCAGCACTCAGGAAGCTGAGACAGGAGGATTGTTTCTAGCTCGAGACAAGCCTGGGCTACAAAGTGAGCTCAAGGCCAGCCTGTATGGCATAGCAAGACTCTGTCTCAAAAAGACAAGGGCCGGGAATTTAGCTCAGTGGCAAAAGTGCCTGCCTGGCAAGCATGAGGTTGTGAGTTCAATCTCTGGTGCCGCAAAAAAAAAAAAAAAACCTGCTCAAAGAGAAAAAGTAACTGGGATAGGGGAAAGGAAGAAAGAAGAAAGAGAAAAGGAAAAAGACATAAATTTGTATGTATATATATATATATATATATATATATACATATACGTATATATAATTATATATGAAAGCTAAGATGACTATACTACTAATTCTATTACTTCTTGGAAAAGAACAGTTAATACTCATATGATTAGATTACTTTTGCATGTCTATATCTGGTAATCTAAGCAACCCTTATGAAGATAACAATATACAATATAACACCCATCATTAAATTCCCATCATTGTGTTTTGAAAGCCTATACTGCTATTGTTTTGGGTTTTTTGTTGTCATTTGTTTGTCTCTTGCTTTTTGTTTTTCTTTTCTGTGTCTTTTTTCTCTTAAATAAAAAAGTTTAAAAAAATAGCAAACTAGGAAAAATTTCTTGTAATGAGATTTCTAGATGAGATAACTAAAATAATCAAACTAGAAGGAAAGGAAAGAAAAAAGAAAAAAGGGAAGGCTTAGAGTATCTAAAAATATCCTTGAAGAGGTGTTCAGTGATAACACTTTTAATAAAGTCTTGGTGTGTTTTACAGCAGTGCAGCATGTTTTGTAGGCAAAAAATCATGACATAGTACTTTCTATAAATACAGCATTTTTTCTTCAGGAACTCAAAAGAGTAATTTTTCATTTATTGTTTAGTTGAGCCTTTTGCAATCTTTATAGTGAGACTGTGGAATGATAAAAGATTTCCCCTAATTTTTCCTTTATCCTTTTGTGGGAGAGTAGAAGAATGAGTGTAGATGAGAGAAATAGGAAAAGCAATTGGTCAACATATTTGTACCCTGTAACTTACCCCAGGTAAGGGGAAGGTGCCTTGTAAATTACAGACATGTCAACATCTTGAACATCTAGACCAATGGGAGCACATGAAAACAGGTTGCAATAAAATATGTCCCAAATTCCTAATTCTTAGGTTTTATGACAAATTCCTCCTGTCCATACAATATTCTGGCAGCATTGCCCTTATAATGGCTATTCAGTTTTCTTCTTTTTCCCTTACTTCCTGCAATTGCTGTACACACACACACACACACACACACACACACACACACACACGCACAAAAGAATAGGAAGATTAAGTGAATCAAATAAGTACAAAAGAATAAAAAATCTTTCCCAAAATTCTCCTAGCAAAGAAAAAACTATTTCAATGCTTGCATATACTCCCAAAAGAGTCAATTGGTCAACTGAATGAAAGGTGAAGGTGTCATTTCTGGAAATGTAGTGTTTGTAGGGGTAATATATATGAGGGAACAATAAACAGGTAAGGCAAAAAGAGGATGGAATTGTGTGAAATATTACGCCTCTGTTAGACTACCAGGAAAAGCTCTGGTCTTAAAGATTTTATCACAGTAAATATCATGAAACACACTATATTCCTGGTAATGCATTACGGGTTAGTGCCCCATTTGTGACTAAAGTGACACCGGGCTCAATTACCAGTCTTATACTAAGAAATGGAGTCTCTCGCAACAGCCAGTCCGTGGATGTCTGCTCAGGTTGACTCAGAGGCTGATTCTGAGGAGTGAAACATCTTTACAACGGGACATTTTTCCAACTCCTATAGCCATGGACCCGACAGGGAAAACAAGGATGCTCTCCAGGGGATAATCAGATAAGGGTTAATTATTCAGCCAAACTGTCACCATGCCTAGCTACCTAAAACAACCATCTCAGCAGAACTCTACGCCTTCGTTGTTCCTCAATAAATCTTGAGTTTTGAATCAGTTTGGGGCTTCAGTCTATTCCAGTGAAGACCCTAGCCCCTGACAAAGCCATTCTCTGTCTATTGCAGTTTCATTTGTCTCTCTAACAGGGTTTGCTGGCCTGAAACCAGCACTCAGGATCACAGCTTATTTTCTAGTTTTAAACTAGAAGATTTACACGCTGAAGGAATAGTGTTTTCTGACCATCTCATACTTAACATCTTTCTATGTACTGCTATGTCAAGATCATATTCTTGAACAAAGAGGTTCATAAAAGGACAGGGTGAAACAGAAGGAGTGTCTTACTATATTTCACATGTGTTGCTTTGTACACTTTTCTGATCCTAAATCTGAGACAGTAATTTCTTTCAGACAGTTGGATGTGGAGTTGAATACAGGAAGTCTCCTGAACTCTAAGGGGCCATTTTAATTACTCTTGTGATTTATTACTTACTGAGATAATTCTTAAAAGTCAGCAGAGTTGCTTACTAGAGCTATAAGAAATTGCTGGTTGTAAGTTACAGGTGAGCCACATTAATCATTTCTGGAGTTTTGTCAGTGTGGGTTTTCACCCCATGAAGCTTCCAACCCACACAGTGAGCCATAAGATGCTAAGGTTGCATCACTACTTCTTCAGATCAGAAATTAAGGTAGCATTTGTACCTCTCCCACCTCACATTTTAGAAATGAAAAACTATGGTCATATGAAAATTCTCTATCTAAATGGTAAAATGAATCAGATAATATTAGTCCTAAATTTAAGTATACTTTTTTTATTTTGAACAAAACCAAACAAAATAAAACAGAATAGAGTCAATCAAAACAAAACAATGAACATGGTACTGACTTCAAAACAAGATAAAAGGAAATCAATAATGGCTACCATAATGCCTCATGTTAGCTTCAAAATAATTGCCCATACCATCAAGCATAAATAAAATCAAATCAAACAAAATAGAACAGAATAAAACCAATAAAAAAACAAAACAATGAAAGCAATACAGGACTTCAAAACAAGATAATAGCAATTAGTTGATTCAAAAGAAAAGTTTTGTGTCATTTTGTTTTTAGTGCCTGCTCTTTACTTTTTTTTTAAATTTTGATATTGGAAATTGACCTTAGGGACTTTGCACTGAGCTATATCTGTCTCTAGCCATTATTTTTTATTTTGAGATAGAGTTTCATTAAGTCACTAAGTAACCCAGGCTAGGCTTGAATTTTCAATCTTCCTGCCTCAGTTTCTCAGAGTGCTGGATTTATAAAAATGTGCCAGCACACCTGGCTAATGCCTACTCCTTCTTTTATTTCTTCCTTCCTTCTTTCCCTCTCTCCTTCCTTTTCTTTCCTTTCCTTTCCTTTCCTTTCATTTTTGTTCACTACTGCAGGTTCTTGAGCCACAGTCATATATAAAATCTAAGTTTTCATTTTCACAGAGCTTGCGTTCTAGTGGACAGAGACAGATTTAAAAAAACTCATAATCATCTGGAAGTAAGAATGAGAAATGTTATATGAGGGTCATCAGAAAAGATTTCTTAAGGGAATATTTGTGGAACCATCCTTAGAAACAGGAATAAATAATAAGCAAACAAGATTAACCAAATTATGTAGTATTTAGAATATGGTTAAAGGAAAGCAAAGATAATTTGTGTCCAAACCAGAGCAAACAAAGTGATGGGTAATGAGGGAGATACTCAGAAAGTTAGCTGAAGCAAGACCATAGTGACCGAAGATTTAAGAAAGAAATTATATAATTTCATACAGATTGTATTAGTATAACTCTTGCATCAAAAGAGAATATTGAGGACAAGAATATCTCTTGAGTGACTATTTGAAGAGTTACTGCAAAAATCAGGTGAAGGTAGGTCACTGAAAGAGATAAGTAGTAAAAATTTTGCATAATTCAAAGACCAGATGTCAGATCATCCATGAGTGACAGAGTAACTATTGATGAGATCAAAGTTTATAGAGCAATCCAATAGTAGAACTGAGATCCATCTAATAAGTTAGTCAACAGGGGAAAAAAGTTAACTACATTTTGAGTTAAAAAATTATTTTTAAATTTAAATTTGGGCACTTTTAAGGCATCCGAATAGAGATTAATTAAATCTAAGTTTAGATTTCTTTAAAGTGGTCCAGATTAGAAAAATATTCTAAATTATTAATTACATAATTGAAAAGTCAGTATAAGATTTAATAACACAGGGCTAGATGTAGTCAATTAGAGAGTGAATAGAAAAGGAAGAACATGGATCAAGGTCACTGTTACTCATATATTTAGAGTTCAGGATAGAGGCAGCACCATAAAAACACTAAATTAAGATTGCTAATAGGACAGAAAATAATAAAACAACATATTTTCTCTTTTGCAAATTAAATCAAGTGCATTTTATAATCATAAAGAAAAACCATTTTTTTTCTAGTTCTTCTGTGAGGAAAAATTAATAAATAAAATTATTTTCTGTTTAGTTGGTTGCCTTCGTGCCAAATCTAAGCAATTTGAGGGGGCATTTAAAAAGTTAATTTAGGAGTCATACTGTGATATTAAATACCTTACCTCGCAAGTGTGAGACCCTTGGTTCAATCCACAGGACTGAAAAAATATTGAGTGGTTGACCACTTGAAGCAGTTTTTTGACCATATGAATCCAGAATCAGTCATCAGAGGGATGTATTTTATCATCTCGTAATGATAATGGCTTCTTTAATTTGAATATTTTCTACACTTTTTGTTCCATTATACCTCTTAATTAGTGGCACTAATCTCATCATAAAAATAATAGTTAAAATTTTACTAGTTAGAACTTAGAATTTGTTTTAGTTATTATAGTTATTTTGATACCTGTCATTTAATACTGATTGTCAATGTGACTAAATTGAGAGACTCCTGCGAAGCTGATTTGATTGTGATGGCATTTTTCTCCTCAGTGGATTAATTTATTGAGTACCCAGTGAGCATGGTCATAGCTGAATGGGTCATGAGAAGGTGAGTCCAACTGGGGGAAGTAGATCTCAGGAGTGTGACCTGGGGACTGTACCTGGTCACTGTCCCCTTTCTTTCCAGTGCTCTTTCCCTGCTTTTAGGATTCCTGGATCATGAAACATGTAGTTTTATCCATCATGCCCTTCAACCTTGGAGCCAGATGAAAATGAACTGAAACATCTGAAATAGTGAACCAATATATATTTTTCCTTTAAATCACAGATATCAGGTAATTTTTTTTTCCCAGCAGGGTAAAGTTGACCAACTTAGCATCTCCTACCTAATGTATATTTTCACTTCATGCATTTCACTTTACTTTTACCAGCTCAGAACCAGCACAACAAGATATTAAACTCTATGATGCCAAGATGTGTTATGTGGATGTGTCAACTCCCCATGAGAAAGGTAATCAGTATGTACTAATCAAAAAAATTAACAAATTACTTCAAAACTCTATCAACCAAAACACTATGCTGCTGATATAAAAACAGACATACAGACCAATGGAACAGAACAGAGAGCCCAATAAAAAATCTAAACATTTAAATTAGCTGCTTTAAAACATGGAGACCAAGAAGACAAAATGGGGAAAAGATACATTCTTCAATGGATGGTGTTGGGAAAATTGGATATTTATACACAGAATAAAGAAGGCAGATCCTAATTTCATAACATAACAAAAATCCACTCAAAATGGGTTAAAGACTGAAACATACAATGTGAAACTGTAAAACATCGGAGAAAAGAACAGAAAAATAACTCTGCATGATACTGGTCTAGGTAATTATTTTTTAATATGATCCTCAAAGCACAGGTAACAAAAGCAAAATAGATAATTGGGATTTCATCAAATTAATATGCTTCTGAAAAGAGAATGAAAAAATCAACAAAGTGAAGAGACAAGATATGATATGCATACATACATTGTCAAGCTATGTATCTGACAAAAGATTAATATCCAAAATATGAAGAATTCAAACAATTCAATAGGAGGAATGCAAAATCAACTTTAAATTGAGTAAAGGGACAGAACAAATTCTTTTTCAAAAAAAGCTTATAAATGGCAAACATGTGTTTACAAATGCTCAAAATCATAACCATCAGGGAAATGTCACAAAGTAAAACCCCAGTGAGATATTATCTCACAACCATTAAAATGGTTATCATCAAAAACACTTATGGTAACAAGTTTTGGTGACAATGTGGAGAAAAAAATCCACAGGTAAATTTGGAAAACATAAAAAATGCCAAGCATATGATCTCACTTATATGTGGAATCTAAAAGTAGAATTCTCAGAAGTAGAGATTAGATGGTGTTTACCAGACACCAAAGTAAGGAAGAATTGGGCAAATTCAAAGTATACAAACTTTCAGTTAGACAAGGAGAATAAGTCCAATGAGATTTATTTTATATTACTAGACTGTAGTTAATAGCAATATGTTGTATATTCAAAATTTTCTGCAAGAATAGACTGTAAGTCTTCTAACTACAAAAAGTATAAACACATATGCTATTTAGCTTAATTTAGACATTCCACAATGTATACACATATCAAGATATATTTTAATGATAACACTTTATGCAATTCTTGTCAATTTAAAAAAGAAAAAAAGGATGATGTTATTTACTTTCCAGCACTGTGGATACATATGCACATACAAAAACAAATCAAATATAGCAAATTGAAAAAGTGAGTTAATACATTCTCTGACAACACAGTCAACATTTTCTGCAAGTTACAGCCCAGTAGATTGAGCAGGTTTACAGTACATTCTATCATGTGTTTTTATTATGTTTCTCCTTTGATACATCCTGGGGCATTGCTGGTTTTAACAGCTCAAGGCAGATCTATTTGTGAATGTGAACATGTGCATTTGAGGTAAAGTATGCAATAAGAGTAATTTCAGTCCCAGCACTTTCCTTTTCTAGATTTTGGTTATGCAAGTTTCTTATTTTCTAAGTGTTTACCCATTTCCAAGTGGTCTCCAGGTGCATGAACAATAACAAACATGCAGTGAATAGCAATATTAAAAAAGAAAACTACTTGGTATAGCACTGCGACAGGCATAATGTGTGAAATGTGACTGGAAGTCTTTGCAGTACTGCTCTTTTGAGAGAAAACGATTTAAAAATCATGGTTTTAAACCATATCAGGAACACCCATTAAGAGGTCTTTCGGAAGTATAAACAAGTTTTTCCAGATTTCCAAAGCAAATATTCGTTCTTTCATTTCACAGTGGCTAAATCTACAAGTCACGATCAGAAGTGTGGGAACTAATATTAATTGCAAATTATGCCACAGTGAGAGGTAACATCACAAATAGGACCAGCAAGCAAACTTTAAAAGACTTGCGAGAGAAAAGTTAATACTAGATTCTGGAATCAGACAAAAAGAGCTTCCATACAGGAGCACATTTCTTCAGCATTTTGAAATGTTTAGTTTATAAAGGCAACCCAGACATCTTGTCAACATTATTTACTGAGAACCTACTGAATTATGAAATTATAAAGCCTATTACAGAATGAAATAGAAGTAATTGTGATGTTTGCTCCCAAATGCTGACACAAAATAAATGTGAGGTGGGTTCTGCAACATCTAGCATTTGGAATGGGAGGCAAGAGAAGCTTATTTCAGAATCATGACAAAGATATTATATAGAAATTAAAGAAAAAATGTTTGTCCTGACAATGTCCACATCATAAAAGACAAAAGTCTTTAAAATTCACTGCAAGAATATATTTAGTCCATATTAGGAATAGTGCATACAGTTAGGGTCTGTAGTGTATTCTTCAAATTATCAAGGTCCATACTGGGTACTTATGTCTAGAGTTAGTTTCCTATTTCAGTGTTTTTTCATAAAATTTCCAGTTTTCTAATTAAATGATCAAGAAGAGAGTAGATAAGAATAGAGACACAATATTGTTTGTATACTCAATAATTCTGCAAAAAATATTTTTTGTGTTACTTGGAATCAAAACTAGAGTCTCATGGATACCAGGAAAACCCTCTACCATTGAATTACATGAGTAGTCTTCTTCAAATTATGTTTTTGAAGTGGTCTTGCTAAATTTTCCAGACTGGCTTCGAATTTGTGATACTTATGTGTCAGCTTTTAAAATAGATGGAATTACAGGTTTATCACCACACTCAATTTAAATTTGTGTATGTGTGTTCCTGGAAATGTGTTAAGCAACAATGTTTCCATTGCTATAGAAATGGAAAGAAATCTTATAATCATAGCTCATTTTAGAGGAACTTAGGTTTTGGAAAATTTCATAGATTTTGAATTGTTACAAATAGCATTCAGCTGAATAAGATTGCCTTCTAATTTAGCCCCAATACATATATTCTCCTAATTCTTTTCAAATATAATTGTAGAAACAGAAGGAGATGGAGGTATGAGGTGGGGGGTGATCTTTCATGTCTCTCACTGTAGCTAAGTATACTTTTAGTATTCCAAATAGACAGGAATAAAGGGTATAATTCAAAAAGCAATGAAAACAACAACAACAACACTTGTTTTTTAATTTGCCTTCATTCATATGGGCATTTACCCATAAAACCCAATTATGTAAATCCTCACAAAAATGGAAGGAAAAACATCAAATAGTCAATGCTCCAAAAGCACACAGAAAACTGAGGGTCACATACATATGAAGTCAATGTTAAAGCCCACAGTTTAAGCCAGGCGAGGTGGCTCACGCCTGTAATCCCAGCACTCAGGAGGCTGAGACAGGCGGATCGTTGTGAGTTCGAGACCAGCCTGGGCTACAAAGTGAGCTCAAGGCCAGCCTGAACGGCATAGTGAGACCCTGTCTCAAAAACAGGGCTGGGGATCTAGCTCAGTGGTCTAAGCGCCTGCCTGGCAAGTGCAAAGTCGTGAGTTCAATCCCCGGTGCCACAAAAAAAAAAAAAAAAAAAAAAAAGAAAAGCCCACAGTTTATTTACAGATATGTAAATATACCTCTAGTACCAATCCAGGTTTAATACCTAAATTTATCTTTAATCTTAATTTTAACTATTTGGGTAAATATCTATATTATGAAGAAAACACATCACACAATTTCTATTACATAAAATCAGAGGATATGAAATTCAATGATAAAAGTCATATGCACTGAAGATTCCTCAAAATGCTTTTCTATGATTACCTCACTGTGATTGATTAAGAAGAGTAAGCATCCATTGGGTTCTAAATTGCAAGTTCTATGATAAAAAAGCAGTTTTAACAAACCTGTATTAATGTCTGCCAATGAGAAAATGTATTAGCTGCCTTGATTGCTAAATTTTACTATACTATGGAAGATAGAAGAATCAGATCAATGTGAAATAAAACTTTGTTTCAATGAAACATTTCCTGGGGAGATTAGACAACGAGGAGCAGGAACTTCCGGGAAGATGGAGGAACAGTAAGCAGCTGAGTCAAAAGCCTCTCTGAGAGTCACCATCCAGATGCTGGAATATAGCATCATGGGCACAACAAGAAGGAAGGAAATGGGTCTCCTGACCCAGGAAGAATTTAAAAAGTGTGAATTGAAGCCCATAGAAAGAGTAAAAAGAAAAAGGTAAATGAAGAAGGCAGTAGCTGGCAGCGCCTGAGCCTGGAGCCAGACCCATTGCATGAGAGGAGCAGTTGGACCCTGGGGAAGCAAGATCACGTTGATGGTGGCGGCTGGTGACCCCAGAGGCCTCTGCAAAGAGGTGCAGTGGTGGAGGGGAGCTGCAGGGGAGGGGAGTGGCAGACACAGAGGACTACACTGACAGGTGGTGAATGCAGAGGACTCAGTCCTCCCGTTGGAGAGAGCAATTGGCTGGGAGCCATTTTGGAGCAGGGCCAAATAAGCCTGAAACCAGAATGGCTGTGAAACCAGAATGGTTGCTGGCTTCCTCCAGCAGCTCCTAGCTGGGTGCAGACCCATGGAAATTGCCTGGACTGAGGCCCTCCCCCACATGCATTCCAACAGCAGTCCTGGGCCAGCAACCAGCTAGGTCAGGTGGCGAAGGTTCCCCACTGGTAGCCAGCTCTGGTCAGCAGGGAGTGGCCAGCTCTGTCCCTGCACACACTCCAACAGCCCTGGGGGCCAGTAACAAGCTTGGTCTGGAGGCAGAGGTTCCCTCACCAGTTTAGGTGCACAGGTGTCAGCCAGCACCACACCTACATGCACTCCATCAGCCATAGGGAAGACAGCGCATGTTGGGAAGAGCAACAGACAGACCTGCACCAACACACCCAAGGCTCTACCATCAGATACCTGTAGCCAGCAGTGGCAAGAAGAACCAAGTAGTCTTGCTTCAGAGAAATTGTAGCCAATGCAGGATGTTCTTGGGACCCCACTACAGATTTGTGTGGAAGAATCCAGTAATATGTCAAGATAAAGAAGCAAAAGGCAGTCTCTAGCCTCCAACCCAAGCAGAGCAATTCCAGAAGTTGCAAACATGGAAAAGATCGGGAGTTGCATACCTGAAATTTCTGAACTGATGGTAACTGAAATAAAGAAACAACATCATGAGAACATAAAAGAAATTAAAACATAAATGCTATCTCAGGTTAAAGAAGAAATGAAAAACATAGAAAATGAATTGCTAAGCACCTCTAAAGAAGAAATAGATTTAAAAAAGCGCAGCAGTATAGGAAAATGAGGGAAATCTTGAATGAAGGGTATAAAAAAGATTTAAAATACATGAAACAGATTCAAAGAGATATCCAGGAAATTAAAAATTCCATTGAAATCTGGAAAAACTGCTTGAAAGAAACTGAAGGCAGACTTTTAAACCTTGAAGACAGGTTTGCCGCTTGCAATCGTGAAAGGAAAAAAATCTCTTGAAAATAATAAGGAACCAGGAAGTAATGGATCAAATGCTCCAAGACAATGCAAAGAAACATAATTTAAGAATTAAAGGTGTGCAGCCGGGCATGGTGACTCATGCCTGTAATCCCAGCACTCGGGAGGCTGAGACAGGAGGATCATTGTGAGTTCAAGACCAGCCTGGGCTACAAAGTGAGCTCAAGGCCAGTCTGAATGGTATAGTGAGACCCTGTCTCAAAAACACAAGAGCTGGGGATGTAGCTCAGTGGCCTAAGCATCTGCCTGGCAAGCGCAAAGTTGTGAGTTCAATTCCCGGTGCAGCAAAAAAAAAAAAAAAAAAAAAGAATTAAAGGTGTGAGTTGAAAAGCAGGGGTCAACACAAAAGGCATTAGAAGTATATTTACAGAAATAATACCAGAAAACTTCCCAAGCATGGGAAAAGGAAGTGACATTCAAATAAGTGAGGCATATGGAACTCCAGCTAGCTATAACCAAAACAGATCTACACCCAGACATAATAATCAAGATCCAAGAAATTCAACACAAGCACAGAATACTAAAAGCTGTTAGAGAAAAGCAACAGAACACCTATAAAAGAAAACCCATCAGAATTATGACACACTTCTCAACAGAAACGATTCAGTCAAGAAGAGACTGGAGTGAAGCATTTCAAATCCTGAAAGAAAACAACTAACCCAGATTGACGTACCCTGCAAAACTTTCTTTCAAAATTAACGGAGAAACAAGATACTTCTATGACAAAGAACAACTGAAAGAATTCATGACCACCAAACCAATCCTACGAAGGATACTGAAGGACATTCTAGAGAGAGATAAAAAAGACCAGAGTTCCAGGAACAGTGGCAGAGGGGGAAATCTTAAATTTCCTACATATTTTGGCAAATAAACATCTGTTAGTTTTTTATATTTGAACCCAATTTGAGTTGAGTTTCTGGAACTTTCAGAAAAAGAATAATCAGTTTTACAGTGCCACTTCTTTCCCTCTGTTAATTTTATGCACCTAAAATCTGTGAAGAACATACTAAGAATTGTCTGATCTGATGGTATATGTTAAACTGATATTTAAAATTATAAATCACATAATTATAAACAAGTAATTTAAAAATAAAAAAAATATGCCAAACGTTGATGATTTTATCCTAAGTAAAATTTAAATATTCAGAAATCACTCTTAAGTGGATAAACATTCAGTTTTAGAGACTGGAAAATGTTATGCTCAGAGACAGTGTATCTCCTTTTTGGAAAACAAAGTCCTACTATATTTCTGTTACACATATTTTAAGCATGTATAGCTTTGTCAGCTTTCCAGCACTGGTCCAAATGCCTAAGATAAACAACTTACAAGGAAGAGAATTGATTTTGGTTCAGTTTCAGAGGTTTTAATCCATGGTCATTTGATGCTATTGCTTTTGAGTGTGTAACATGTCATGGTGACAGCATAAGGCACAGAATGGTCTCTTCACCTCATGGAAGCTGGGAAGAAGAGAGAAAAGGGACAGAGGTATCAACATTACATTCAAGGAAATGCCCTGGTGACCTAACTCCCTACCACTAAATCTTGCTTCTTGAAGGTTCCATTCCCTCTCAACTGTACCATGAACTGAGGGTGATGTCTTCAATGCATGTACTCCAGTAAGCTTTAGAGATACGAACTATTAAAACATGTGTGCTGAATAAAATTAAAGATTCTACACTCACCTTGATCTGCACTGTTGGTTAACCTCAGGTTTTGCCAAAATATGATTCTTAGTATATATGTCTTTAATATTTGCTGAACAATCAGTTTTGTAACACACCATCTGAATTATATGATTTTTTCCTCCATTTTTGTCATCTGTATTTTATTTTTGGAGTCACATTTTCATGACATCTGACCTATTTTATTTATTTAGTGTTTTTGCATTTGATTATTATTTACAACCAAAATTTCTTTAGATAGCTAGCTCTTTGAAATACATACTTTTGTTTTTAATAAAAGAGAACATTTCTGATATAATTCCATAACTGACATCCTTATGTATATAATTCAAGAATGTATACCTCTAAGTATTCCTTTGAATCAATATGCATTCACATGTGTGCAATCACACACACACACACACACCCACATCTAAAATGAATGCAAGGGGACTGGCGCCAGCCGCTGAACCCACCAGGTGCAGGCCCGCAAGCAGGGACCCCGTGGCCCCCCACGTGCATGGAGGGACCCCTGACCTCAGCACCCAGGTGGAAGGTGTGGGAAATCCACAGATGAGGTGACCTCTGATGCCATGAAACCTGGAGGATTAGTCATCACTTGCCTGCAGGCCAGCCCCAAAGAGGAGGCTTTTGCTGAAGATCTCATCCTGAACCACGTGGAGACTGTGACTCTGGAGCTGCGTGACCCTCAGCATTCTCCTCTGGTGCTCTCTCATCAGGCCACAGTAGGCTCCATCCTGTTGTCCATTCATCACAGCTCTCAGAAGACTGGACAGGTCAGGGGGATGATCTGTGAGAAGATGAAGAATGACTGAAGAAGATGGGGTTGGTGCTGCTCCCATCCTGGCCTGAGCTGGGCTGCATGAAGAGCAAAAGTGTGGAACCTGCAGGCTGCAAGGTCTGGATCACAAATGGCAGAGTGCCCAGGATTGCTGTTTGCAAAGACCGAGTATGTGGATTCCGACAACTTAGTCAAAGACAGACACAGCATCATATACACTTGGGTTGCACAGCCCACTTTGCAAATACCAGAGTTTCCATCCATAAAAGAGAAGCCAGAGGTGGGGGAAGATTCTGTTGGCCAGGATCAAGACACAGCTAGCTGGGTCCCTCTACCTCAAGCTCTCTCATGAGGCTGTGGCCATGGGCTCAACTGAGGCTTGCCTGCAAGTGCAAAGGAAGATGTCTCAGTGTCCCCATGCCTCCTCTCACATGGTCCTGGGGGGCAGCCGTTGTTTGTACATGCCTGCCATGGCTTTGGCTGCACTGTAGATCATCTGTCGATGCAACATGCTGGTAAAAGCCACATGCCACTCAGTCCTGCTGACATTCAGTAAACTCTTTTCCAAGACTTTGCCCACTGTGGAGGAGCTAACGATGGCAGAACAGTAAGCAGCAGAGTAAACAGTCTCTCTGAGAGAAACAGTTCAGATGCTGGAATATAACATCATGGAGAGGACAAGAAGGAAGGAAGTGGGTCCCCTGGACCAAGGAAGAATCTAAAATATGAATTGAAGCCCACAAAAAGAATAAAAAGAATTTAAATGAAGAAGAA
>RJWT010002076.1:0-43028 GCA_004365215.1 Cuniculus paca
AGGCTGTGGGGAAAAAGGAACCCTTCTCCACTGTTGGTGGGAGTGCAGACTGGTGCAACCACTGTGGAGGTCAGTCTGGAGGTTTCTCAAAAAGCTAGGACTGGAAGTCCCATTTGACCCAGCTATTCCGCTTCTGGGCATATTCCCAGAAGAAGTGAAATCATCTTACCACAGTGATATATGTGCACCCATGTTTATAACAGCACAATTTGTAATAGCCAAATCTTGGAAGCAACCCAAATGCCCATCAATCAAGGAATGGATAAAGAAGATGTGGTACTTTTATACAATGGAGTACTATTCAGCTATAAAAAATGATCACATTGAGGCTTTTATAGGTAAATGGATGAGACTTGAGACCATACTCATAAGTAAAATAAACCAAACACACATGTGTAAACACCACATTGTCTCCCTAGTGTAAGTAACTGAAAGACTCAATAAGATACAAAATTCCCTATAAATGCGGAGAAATGGTTCTGAAATCCAATGGTGCTTTTATTCTTTGATTTGATTGGTTTAAGTCCCTTTTGTACTATTTGAAGGCAATGTGTAAGAAGATAGGAACAGCTCTTTTGAAAAATGAGACACTACGGTAACCATTGCTGGTTTCTTGTTGTCCAACTTGAAGGCCTATAATGCTCTTTTGTTTTATCTGGCTTTATATTACTTTGTTTTGTTTGAGTTTATTGTCTGTAAATGTATGAACAACCATTTTGAAGAAAGCAAGAGACACTAGGGTAACCATTGTTAATCTCCTGTTGTTATGTTTTGAAAACCTGTATAGCTTGCAGTGTTCTGTTTTGAATGTTTGACTCTATCCTGTTTTCTTTTGCTTTGTTTTGTTCTGTTTTGTTTTGTTCTATTCTCTTTAAAATAAAAAAAATTAAAAAAAAATTATGGTCTCAAGGTGCTTCTATTGACCTACAAATTCCTCAAGTTTATGTTTCTTTATAGCAGTGTAGTACTCCATGGTGTATAAATATCACATTTTCTTTATCTATTCATCTGTTGATGAGCATATAGGCTGTTTCCAAGATTTAGCTATTATAAATTGTGCTGCTATAAACATTGATATGCATGTATCACTATAATATGATGTCTTAACTATCTGGGTAAAGAGGAATCCTGCTTTAGTTTTTTGAGGCCTCTCCACAGTACTTGCATTAGTTTACTTTCCCACCAACAATGCAGAAGGGTTCCTCTTTTCCTGCAGCCTCACCAGTATTTATTATTTGATTTCTTGATGATAGACTTTCTTTCTGGAGTAAGATGGTGTCTCAGTGTTGTTTTAATTTGCATTTCTTTAATGGCCAGTGATGGTGAACATTTTTCATGTATTTATTTGCCATTTATATTTCTTCATTAGAGAGATGTCTATTTATTTCAGTTGCCCTTTTTTGATTGGGTCTTTTATTTTGAAGAGTCGGATTTTTTAAGTTCTTTATATATTCTGTGTTACTTTCACTGCTGTAATGGTCATTTATTGAATATGTTAGACATGGTGATTTAGGCTCTGCATGTACTATGTATAATTCTTTCTGTAACTTTGCAGTTTAAGTGTTATTATATTCACTTTAAATATAGAAATAAAAAAACTGAGATTGGAAACAGTAAAATAACTCACCCAGAGTTCTATAACTGTCTTGTAAGACTTGGGATTCAAAGCCAGTTCTGTTTGAGTTCAAGTCTTGTATACTTGTCATTTTCCCACTAGGATTCAAAATATTTGGAGGGAAGGAAAAAAGAAGCATGCCTGTTCTAGAGAGCTCTACTCTTCCTTAGCAAATACATCCTTTGCTGCTGTCACTTTTGGACATTGGTCTCCAGTTTCTTCAGGATTCAAATAGTCTCACACCAGGGACACTCCGTTGAGTTTCCAGGCCTTCAACCTTGGTCTCTGCCTCATCCTTGATCCTTCTTTTTCTGTGGCTTCCTTCTTCATGGGTTGAGCATCTTCTGTATCCACACAGATGACCATCATGGACTTTATTGCCTCAGATCTTACAAGCCTACCTAATGCATGCCCTTGCATAGTGTATATAGACACACATATATTTTCTATTAATTCTGTTCCTCTAGAGAATCCTAACCAATGCACTATGAAACACAAAGAAAGAGTGGATAATTCCAGTGGAGGCTGGGAGTAAAAACTTCATGGCAGTGGTAACATTTTACCTAATCTTTGAAGGGCCAAGGTCAGTAAGATTCTGAGATGAAAAAGCAAAGTGAGGCCATTTCAGATTGAAGGAGAAGCAAGGGGAAAATACCATGAGAAATGAAGTGTGTCATTTGATCAGGAACTGATGACTATTTCTCAAGTTGCCAAGATACCTCAGTGGTCTGTGAGTCAGAGTGGGGGTGCCGTGGTGAACTCACATGAAGCAGTACTGTCTTCAGCAACCAGACTGCACAGCTTGACGAAGTGAGCACCCAGGTATTATTGCCTTGCCTTGGAGCTTACTTTCATAAACTCCCCATATCAATGACTATAAAGGGAAGTTCCAATGAAAGTTTCCATTGAAGGACAATAGAACTAACATTCTATACGTAAGTGCAAGACCAGGCTTTAGAAAGCAGGTGGCCAGAAACTTAAACCCTTGACTTCTTCATCTATATTGAAAACATTAAAGAGTTGGCAAGAGGAGCAGTAGCAGAGAGGATGTATAAAGAGTGTTTTGGGGGAGAGTGGATTCCAACTCAAAGGAGTCCCCCAAAGGAAGCAGTCCATATTCTCTTTAAACAAAGAAAAAGAGGCTTCTGGGAAGCTGCTTGGAGTTGTGTGTCCCCCTGAACTTGGGGGACACAGTGAGCTTATGTCTGACATCACCCAAGAAATCCAAAATGTGAAAGGCAGACTGGCTAGGGGCTATGGCTTACATGTGGAGGAGACATTGCTGTACCTGTGGGATTGCCTGGCATTCTCAGGGTCACTGAGGGATAACTGCTGTCACTGCAACAGAGACCTACCAGGACATCTCCTTACGTCCTATCCGAAAGGGCCTCACAAACAGCTGCTTAGAGGGTGGAAAGGAGGATGAGGGTAGTCAGATATCTCAGAGCTGAGGAAGAAGTGAGTCACCAGTGGGAATGAAATCAATGAATTAATGATTCTATTTTAAGAACTAAATACATGACTTTCTGGTTTCCCAACTAATGTAGAGTGAATTGAGCTACTGTTTTCAGTAATTGCCTTAAATTAGCACCAGCATCAGATATATGGAAACTTAAGCTCAGGACCAGGCCCTAACCATTCTGCCTCATACTGAGCCACAGACCCTCATTCTGGTTCCTTTAAGAGGACTCTGATCCTCCAGGTTCTCATTCATAGATAAGGAGATGTGACTTTCTCGAAGTGGAGTGTGGTAAGCCTCCAGGCTAGGCACAAATGGCAACCTAGATGCTAATGATGAGGGAGTGACTGCAATGCCTGAAATATTCAAAGAATTATGTGCTAAGCATTGCTCAGAGAACCTGCATATTCTATTTAGTCTTAATTAAATTTTGTAAAGCAAAGTTTTCCTTTAAACTGGAGTTGACAAACTTTATCCATGGGCGAAATATAACCATCTGCCTGTGGACTAGTAATTCTTTATTACAATTTTCTATGGCCTGTGGCTAGTAATGCTTTATTACAATTTTAAATTGGGAAAAAATAGAAAGAATTATATTTTGTGACATGTGAAAATTCCATGAAATTCACATTTCAGAGTCCATAAATGAAGTTTTATTGGAACACAGTAATAGTCACTCATTTATGTATTTTCTGTGGCTACAATGAAAGTTTTAATACTTGTGACAGAGATCATATGGCCAGCAAAGCCTAAGATATTTATTATCTGACCATTTATGGAAACAGTTTGCCAATTCTTGACCTAAATTATAATACTACCTTTTATTTATGTATCGTTGTGTTCCAAGAAATTCTTTTTTATGCATTAACCATTTTAGTTTTGACTTTGATGTTTGCTTAGTAGTGGTTATAAGTTTGCTGATTTAAAAAATGAAGGAGTAATGCAAAAAACAAAACAAAAGAAAACAGCCTTACCAAGTAAGAAAAGCCCATGTCCCAATGGATTTGCTGCTGAATTCTACATGACTTTAGGGAAGATCTAATGCCCGTACTCCTCAAACTAATGAAATTGAAAGGAAAGCAGTGCCCCCAAAGTCATTCCTGGAAGCAAGTATTATATGAATTCCACCAAAAAAGAACCAACCAAAAAGGAAAACTACAGATCAGTCTCTTGAATGAACATAGATGCAAAAATCCTCAATAAGATACTGGCAAACAGAATGTAGCAAGTCATCAAAAAGATCAAATATTAAGACCAAGAAGGATTCATTCCAGAATTGCAGGGGTGGTTCAACATATGCAAATCAATAAATATAATACATTGCCCAAACAGAAACAAGGACAAAAATCACGTGATCATCTTAATAGACCAGGTAAAGCATTTGACGAAAATCCAATATCAATTCATGATAAAAAGACTGAAGAAAATAGGAATAGAACATCTTTATCTCAACCTGGTAAAAGCCATCTATGACAAACCAACAACCAAAATCAGACTAAATGAAGAGAAATTGAAAGCTTTCCCTTTAAAGTTAGGAATAAGACAAGGATGTATGCTAATACCACTTCTGTTTAATATAATACTCAAAACATTAGCTAAAACAATAAGATAAGAGAAATAAATGAAAGTGATATAGATAAGGAAAAAAGAAGTTATCATTACCTGCTTATGTCATGATCTTCTACATAGAAGACCCTCAAAAACTCCACCAAAAGATTACTAGAACTAATATTCAAATTTGGCAGTGTAGCAGGATAAAAGTCAGCATTCCAAAATTAATAGTGTTCTTGTATACCAATAACAAACTCACTGTGAGGGAAATTGGAGAAATTATACCTTTCACAGTAGCATCAAGAAAAATGAAATACTTAGGAATTAACCTAACCAAGGAAGTGAAAGTCCACCACAGTGAAAACTATAGTACTCCAAAAAAGGAGATTGAAGAGGACATTTGAAAACAGAAAGATATCCTCTGTTTTTGGCTATTCAGAACTAATATAGTGAAAATGGTCATACTTCCAAAACTAGAAGTATAGCTTTAATGCAATTGCCATCAAAATATCAATAATATTCCTTGCAGAACTGGATAAAACAATCCTAAAATTCATATGGAACTAGAAGAAACCTAGAATAGTGAAAGCAATTCTGGGCAACAAAGGCAAGGCAGGGAGCATCACAATCTTGGACTTCAAGTTATACTACAAAGCTACAGTAATAAAAACAGCATGGTATTGGTAAAAAACAGATTCATGGATCAGTGGACTAGAGTAGAGGATAAGTGAATAACTCTGGGTACATTCAGCTATCTTGTATTTAACAAAGGGGCCAAATTGCCTCACTGGAGGAAATATAGCCCCTTAAAGAGGCTATGCAATGAGCCTAGACCCATATCTCTTACCACACACTAAACTAAAATTAAAATTGATCGAAGATCTAAATATAAGAACAGAAACACTTAATCTGGTGGGAAACAAAATAAGTAAAATTCTTGAAGATACAGGTGCAGACGAAGACTTTCTGAACAAAGTCCTGGTGCACAAGAAATAAAACCATGAGTCAAGTGGGATCACATCAAGTTAAAAATCTTCTGCACAGCAAAGGTAAACCACTAACAGAGTGAAGAGAACCTACAGAATGGGAAATTTTTTTTCTGGCTACTCCTTAGACAAAGGAGTAATTTCTCAAGTGTATAAAGAACTCAAAAAAATTAGACATCCCAGATTTAAAAATCCAAAAATGGGTACCTGAAATGAATCGACACTTCTCAGATGAAGAAATATAAACAGCAAATAAATATATGAAAAAACATTCATGTCATTAGCCATTTGAGAAATGCAAATTAAAACAACACTAAGATTGCATCTCACTCCAGAAAAAATAGCTACCATCAAGAAATCAACTGATAACAAACACTGGTGAGGCTGTGGGGATCAAGCAACTCTTCTCCATTGTGGGTGGGACTGTAAACATACACAAATATTATGGAAATCAGTATGGAGATTCCTCAAAAAACTAAAAGTAGAAATTTCATTTGACCCAGATTTTCCTCTTCTAGGTACCTTCCCCAAAGAGGTCAAGACATTATACCCCAGTGATGTATGCATACCCCTGTGTATAGCAGCACAATTTGTAATAGCTAAATCTTGGAAACAGCCTATCTGTTCATCAACAGATGAATGGATAAAAATATGTGGTATTTACACACAGCAGAGTGCCATAAAAAAGAGGATAAACTTGAGTCATTTGTAGGAAAATGGATGCACTTTGAGACCATAATATTAAGTGAAGTAACTCAGACACACAAGCTTGAATATTGCATGGTTTAAAATACTGCATGGAAAAAACTTGATATATATAAAATATGAAATAAAACAAAGACAATAGAAGAAAATAGAAAAAAATGGTATCATGATCCAGTGTGGACCATCTATCTGAAAGTGTACCTTGACTTAGTACAATTATTTTATGTTTGTTTGTTTGTTTGTTTGAGACAAGGTCTTACCATGTACTTCAGACCAGCCTTGAACTGACTATGTAGCCCAGGATGGCCTCAAACTTGCAGCAATCCTCCTGCTTCAGCCTCCCAAGTATTGGGATTACAGCCATGTGCCAACATGCCCTGCTCATCTTCGTTTTTTTTTTCCCCCTTTTTACTTACTAGTCTAGTTGTCAATCTGTATATATGATAATTTATAAAATCTTATAAATAAATGAATCTAATACTGGTGAAATAAAAGGGGTGGTGGAAGTGGGGAAAGAGAAAGGAACTGACAGGTATTATATATATGTACAAATCTTCTACAGTGAATGTAATCATTATGTACTGCAAATATGTATTAATAAAAGTCAAAAATAAAATAAAATATACATTAAGATGGAAAAAGAAAGAAAGTTAATGTTCTTTGCTAGTAAATTTCAGTGTAATGTAATGAACAAAGCATTCAAGGCAGTTAGGGCACCTGGAGTTAGGGCTTGGTTCTGTCATTAGCTAAGAGATCCTAGGTAAACCATTTCACTATTTGGGGCTGGGAGGAAGGAATTATTTCACAGATTTTCAACCTGTGCTTTGAGAAGTTGTAGTCAGTCTTTGAGTTCTTTCAAGATCAAATAGAGGAGGGCTCCCATTAGCCCATTACTTGATTTTCTTTTTTTTAAATTTAATTTTATTTATTTGTTCTTTACGACACCAGGGATTGAACTCACGACCTTGCACTTGCCAGGCAGGTGCTTAGGCCACTGAGCTAGATCCCCAGCCCTTAATTTTATTTTAAAGAGGGTAAAACAAAACAAAACAAAACAAAATAAAACAATACAAGAAAAGGAACAAAAGAGACAAATAAACAACAGTAACAAAAAACCCAAAACAATAACAATATAGGCTTTCACAAGGTGGTAGGAACTTAACAAAGGTTGTTATTTTTCATAGTTATCTTCAAAACAGTCAGATTACCAGACATAGACATACAAAACTGATCTAATCCTGTAAGTATTAACTGTTTTGTTTCAAGAACTAATAGAATTAGTAGTACAACCATCTCAGCTATCTTAAGTTTATATATCCAATTTTATATCTTTTATTCTTTTCCCTTCCTCTTGTTTCCTTTTCCCTATTCGAGTTATTTTCCCCTCTTTGAGCAGTTTCTTACCCTTTCATAATATTTTTTTGAGGATTTCTGGATCTTATTTACTCTTTCAGTTTCTTACACTAGAGAAACAATGTGGTATTTACACTTGTGAGTTTGATTTATTTCACTTATGAGTATGGTCTCAAGTCTCATCCATTTACCTATAAAAGCCTCAACGTGATCCTTCTTTATAGCTCAGTAGTACTCCATTGTATAAAAATACCACATCTTTTTTATCCATTCCTCAGTTGATGGGCATTTGGGTTGCTTCCAAGATTTGGCTATTACAAATTGTGCTGCTATAAACATGGGTGCACATATATCACTGTCGTATGATGTTTTCACTTCTTCTGGGAATATGCCCAGAAGTGGGATAGCTGGATCAAATGGGACCTCCATTTTCAGCTTTTTTAGGAAACTCCAGACTGATTTCTACAGTGGTTGCACCAGTCTACACTCCCACCAACAGTGGAGAAGTGTTCCTTTTCTTCAACAGCCTCTCCAGCATTTGTTATTGGTGGTTTTCTTGATCCTGGCTTTTTTTTTCTGGAGTGAGATGGAATCTCAGTGTTGTTTTAATTTGCATTTCTCTAATGACCAATGATGCTGAACATTTTTTCATGTATTTATTTGCCATTTGTATTTCTCCAGCTGAGAAGTGTGTTTTCATCTCAGATGCCCATTTTTAGATTGGGTCTTTGAATTTTGGAGGCCTGATTTTTTAAAATTCCTCATATATTCTAGATAGAAGTCCTCTGTCTAAGGGAGAGTTGACTAAGATTTTTTTCCCCAATTCATAGGTTTTCTTTTTACTTTGTGGAGATTTCTTTTGACATGCAAAAACTTTTTAATAAAACTGGATTCCAGTTGTTGATTCTGGGAAGTATTTCCTGTGCAGTTTGATTTTTGTTCATGAATTCTCTGCCTTCCCCTATGTCTTCAAGGTTTCTACCTACTTTGTCTTCGAGCAGATTTAGTGTTTCTGTTTCAATATTTAGATCTCTGATCCATTTTGACTTTAGTTTAGTGCGTGATGATAGGCATGGGTCTGGTTTTAGTTTTTGGCATATGGAAAACCAATTTTTCCACCACTTATTAAAGAGGCTATCTTTCTTCCAGTGAACATGTTTGGCCCCTTTGTCAAAGATAAGGTGGCTGAGTGTGTTTGTAGTTGTGGTTGTATGTTCTAATCTATTCCACTGATCCTCAGGTCTGTTTTGATTCCAGTACCATGCTGATTTTATCACAGTAGCTTTGTAGTATAACTTCAAGTCAGGGATTGTGATGCCTCCTGCCTTGCCTTTGCTGCCCAGAATTGCCTTTGCTATTCTAGGTCTCTTCTGGTTCCAGATGAATTTTAGGAATGATTTCTCTAGATCTGTAAGGTGTGCTAGTGGCATTTTGATTTGAATTGCATTAAATCTGTATAACAATTTTGTAGAATGGCCATTTTCACAATGTTTGTTCTTCCTATCCAAGAACATGGAATGTCTTTCCATCGTCTGAAATACCTCTTTGATTTCTTTATTCAGAGTTCTGTAATTTTCACTGTCTAAATCTTTTACTTTCTTTGTTAGATTGATTGCTAAATATTTCATTTGTTTGGATGCTGTTGTGAAGGGTGTCAACCAGAGCCCATTCTCACCAGCATAGATTTTACATAAGATTTTAATAGATAGAAAAGATTGGCTGGTAAACACTTTTTTTTTGAAAAGCTGCAGAACTGAATCATCTCTGAGGTCTCTCACAGTCCCCTGAGACGAAGAGGAAGGAAGAGCTTTTGGGATATGATACTACTGAGAGGTTTAAGCCATGGGCAGGAGGTGCTGACCTTCGAATTCTAAATCCAGCTTGTTGGCTTATTATGTAATAGTACACCTGTTTCAGTTTTCCCATCTGGATAGCAGAACTAGCACTCAACTGGGTTCTCTAAAACATACGCATGGCAAAGTATACACACGTTTGGAGAAGAAATGGTGACCTAACTAGCTTGTTCTGATCTTCAGAAAATTCAAATGCAGATTTCGCCAAGGAAACTGAAAGTTGAAGAGCATCTTATTTCTTTCATTCACTCCTGGAGGCTGACAGAGCTTTGATAAGGCACTCTCTAAAGCATAATATGAACTCTGTTGATTTTATATACTCAAGGGTGGACATTAAGGTTTTGATCAGTGAAGTTCATTAGACTTTTGAAAAAAAAGGGTGAATATAATAAGATACTATTTTCCTTCCTCCTTCATGCAGATGTGACTGAATATTTGAAATGCATTATCTTTGAGTTGAAAAATATCTTCTGTAATTATTTTAAGAAAGCAAGTTTAATGGAATTTATATTCTACAGTCCCTGGGTTTCACACCCATTTGCAAATGAGCATTCATCTACCCTCTTGACATGATTAATGATAGAGGGCAGGCAAATTGCTTAAAGTACAGATTTCATTTCTTTTTACTAAATGTTGCTTAATGGTTGGTACATTGGTGAGATGGTGCTGATAATTTTTCTACAGAAAGATTTTGGAAGAAGTGACTGAAAAGAGGTAGAAGGGACATTCAAAGGACCAGTTGAAGAGTCCATTACATTTCATTTATCTAGACACAATTTATTCAATACAAATTTATTGACTAACAAATGTGAAGAACTATGGTGGATATGACCAATGAATAGGACAGAGGCCTGCTTTCTAGGGACCTGCTGCCTGGAAAAGGGACTACTGTCTCTCTACTTAACTCAGACTCCTCTACCTTTGCCTGGCCCCCTGACTATTAGTGATTTGGAGCCCAGTTGGTAGGGAGGGCTTATCTTGGTAGAAACATTGAATGATATGGATAATTCTCTCTTATCTTTCCCATTCCTCTTCCCCAACTTACAGTTTTGCTAGTATTGACTTATGTTTCAAATCTTTTTCAGATAGGAGATTTGAAGAGGTGACATGGACTTATGATTGCATGCAATTAGCATGAAGTTTGGAGTACTGTCTGCAATGAAACATTTGGGAATACAGTTTTGGAAACTCCAAATCCAAATCTTCCCAATGTGATTGATGGTTTTCTGCCAGGCTTCCCAAGGAAAGCCTGGAATCCCACCCTTGCTCTGTAATTGAGAATGAATTCTTGGCTCTGCCCCCACCAATGCGTCATTTTCCACCAATCACTTGATTTCATTCTTGGGTTCCTGAAGGGGTGGGGGCCGGCCCTCCTGTTCTCTCTCCCTCACAGCATTATTGTGGTAATTCCCTGGAAGATAGCTCTTCACTAGAAAGCTTCCATGACTGTGTGCAAGCAAGACTGAGAAGGCATGGTGGAATGAAGTGTCCCAAGATTTACAGTCATGCTGGGGTGGCTGGAGGGATGGAGGGTGGGATGTATTTCAAAGCCTGGTTCAATCTCCTGAGTTGGGAACTTTGAAAAGAACTTGGACTTTGGAGGGTTCGAATTTGTTAGTTCTTGGCCAAGCACAACTTTCCATTCCTAAGGAAAAGTCTATAAAAAGGCCATTTGGACTTCAAAGAGATGATATTTTGATGCATTAAGTGTACATATGAATCAGAAACATGTGGATTAAATTTCCCGTTCAAACATGTTGCCTTGAAAATTTCAGGGGAAAATGTCTGGCAAAGTGTGCCTGGGATTTGGCTAAAGACACAACTTTTCTCATATTTGGAAGTTTTATCTTCTTCTGCATGCCCCCCTGTAATGTGATTGACACAGTGATAATGTAAACTCAGAGGGTGGAAGGGGAAAAATTGTCTTGTGATTAATACATTTTGAGTTTATCAAAGAGGAGGAGGATACGGACCTTCATTTTAAGGGTTACTATAGTTTAGAGAAACTCCAAATACAACCAAATAATTTTTTCCTGGAATAAGGGCATGGGAAAGCAAGACACCAATTACACTGGCGACAAGTGCCGTGGGACAGTTGGCTCTATTTAATGACTAGTGTCCTGCCCTTTCAGTCTAAGGCCACCATCAATATTGATGTGACCTTTGCTGGGCAGCTCTTAAGGATCTCAAGAGATAAACCACTTTTACTGAGCTTTGCTACCAAGGTCTGCATACACTCTGGTTATAGTATTCCTCTACAGTTCACTGACTGTGGTTATGTATAGGATGCCTTCCTGGGCTCCTCTGGAAGAGACTGTGTGCAAGAGGTGCTAGGAGACTGCTTATATATCAGCTTTAGGGCACATCTCAATGCAAATGAATGAATTCAAATGCAAACCATTCACATGAGAAAAACACCTTCTATTCATCCTGGGGAAGAACAGGATCAAATCATTGTTTTAAAGTCAGGAGTAACATTTTTTCTTGCTTTTTGTTCTATAATGATGTATTTTTCCTTTCTGGATATAAATAATTGTTGCTAATTGCAGAAATTTGAAAAACACAGATGGTTCTACGAAAGAAAATAAAAATTACCATTATCCAATAACTCAATCACCATTAGCTTGGAGACTTGTTCATGACATTAATTGTTCTCCAAAACATGACTTTTACAGCCCTTTCAAGTTCCAGAGTATGGATGTCTTACAATCTATTAACTGATCTCCGATTGCCCATGTTTAGTTTGCACCCCCCCCCACTATGATAAATGCAGTGACACAGTACATATTTCTGAAAAAGAAACTATGTTCCCATCTCTGATTATTTCCTTAAGATAGATTCCTAGCAGAAGAATTCTGATTTGGATTGTGTGAACATTTTTCTACATTTTGATACATCATGCCAAGTAGGTTTCCAGGAAGTTTGCATTAATTTATACTCGCACCTGCAGTGTGCTTCAGGGTCTCATCCATTCTTTGAAGCCATTGCAATTTAACAGGCACCGTCTTTATTTATGAGCAGCCTCACAGATGGGGATATTTCTGTTTTGTCCTTTAGCAAGAATGGTGGCCATGGGCACTAACTACAGAGCACGGCAGAGGTGAGCACCTTGCTGAGCATTTAGAAGGATCTCATTGATTTTAGAGTATGTTGACTAAAATTTTCTTCTCTCTGCACCCATCAGGTTCCTAGTTACCCTTTCTTTTAATAAGTCTAAGGGTCTGCATGGCTGCTTTCCTGAGGGCTCCCTACAAGGTGACTGTAGGTTGATGGCATGGACAAGGTTCTTTTCCAAGCTTGCTATAGAGTTTATCCACCAAAGACAAGAGAAACAACCCAAAGAGGCCAAATGGGAGGTAGAATCTTAGGTAACTGGGTAGTACTGGCCCAAAGTCAGGATGCTACTATTTGACTATTAGCCTAAAGCTAACTGAGGTGTCATCTTATTCATTACTCCTGGCTGAAAATACTAGTGCAGTTCAAAACATCGGGAATGGCACTCTGCAGGTATAATTCTCCCATTTAAGTGGGGGAGGCCTTCTAGGATCTGTGATCTCAGCTTAATCCTGTGACATCTTCGCTCTTCCCTCGTGTCTTAGAAATTCAACTTAGCATTAATATTAGGTCAAGTAACATACGTTATGGAAAAGTAAACTTTCTGTTAAGTAAGCCATCAATTAACAAAGTCCCAGAGTCAAATACACAGATCCTGAAGTTATGTTGTTGAATTATCTATGATAAAAAATCTTGCTCTGATCATTAACTTGTTTGCATCTATGGAAATATGAAAATAATATTTAAAATAATTTTTAAAACTAAAAACAAAACAAAAGAAAAAAAGCCCTAAGAAAATTTCACTTGTGGTGGGCCACATAACGTCCTGACAGCTGTAATTAATGATATAATTTCCTGAGTGTCCACAAGACCTTTTTTTTCTTCTAAACATATAACACACACATATAACAAAAAACCAAACAGGTAATTAAAGTGCTTCCCATTTTTAATGAGTAAACCCTTAAGAGACCTGGCAGGCAGCATCCGGGCTCCACCTCCCACTCTTTATTAACTGACATGTCAAAGAAAAAAGCCATATCATTTTTATGTTCCCACGGCGGGGAAACTAATTTTGGGTATTTTAAGCCAGGGAGATTTATAGATCATCATAAGAAACTTCTCTTGGGTTCCTGAGAGAGTAGTAACATTCCAGAGTTGGATGGATTTAGTATCCACCCTGTTTAAAATACGGGTTCCTGTCAAACCTATGGATATCCCTGAGTAACCTTCTATTATGGTCCAGCTGTTCCTTAAAAGAGGCCATGGAAAATGTCAGGACACTGTGGCAGTTCTCCCCTCCTTTACCGGTTCACCTTAGGGAGGATTAGGTTGAGCAGGAGAGTTCTAAGGCTCTCGGAGGAATTGCCTGCCAAATGTGTTGATGGTGGCCTTTGAGGTTGAACATTTAGAGAAAGGGAAAAGTACCTAGGAATCAGTATTTTGGAGCAACCATCAGCCTTTTCTCTTGACTATCCCTTTGAGGGACCTTCAGGAGGGATGCTGAATAGAAGATTCACTTGCTTACCCTTTTGGTGTGAAAAAGAATAAATATTTGTTGTTCATTTATTGCTCCAGGAAAAATAAAGGCACAATTATCATTTGGTAGGCCTAACTGCTTTTTGATAGCCACAAAAGGGAGCTTTTAAAACTTTATGTCCACCTGCAATGTTTTCCTTTTTGTCCTAGTGGAGATAACGGGGAAATGCTTGTTCCCTAAGGCCCTTAAGCTACACAGCTGGATCTTCAAGGGATACAGATTAGAGTAGATGACTTTGGAATCTGAGAAACTTGCATCTGAATCCTTCCAAGCTACTGGACAAGGGTAAACTTGAACCGCCTTAGGCTTGATCCCTAAGCTCAAAATGAGGATAAACACGATGACTTTATAAAGTTGGTTCAAAGATTCAACAGAGTAATGGATGCAAACTTTTAACCATGGCTGATGCCTGATAAACTTACAAAAATGAGAACCTGTAAGGTTCTTACTGGAAAACACCAGGAAGAATGAAAATGAGTGGCTGACTGGTTGGAATATCTGAAAAGTGAAAGCAAGGATGCAAGATATGCTTGGTCATCTCGTAGCTGGTAAGAACCATGGGAGCTAGTTTTGTATTTTGTTTTGCTTATCATCATGTTTATAGGGTCTGTTTGGGGAAATAAGTGAATGAATCAACATTAAGTCCCAGCTGAAGTTCATCATCCATAGAGATTTCTCTAATCCATTATGGTAGCTCTCCCTCCCTTGTCCTCCCCTCTTCATCCCCTTTGTGTGCGTGCGTGTGTGTGTGTGTGTGTGTGTGTGTGTGTGTGTGTGCATGCACACACTTGTTGAGGTGAGCATTGTAAAACTGCAAGTATATTATAAACTCTGGAAGGTCCTATACTTCTCGTAAGTCTACCCGAGTTCCCTTCACCATGCCTGAAATTTTAAAGCACCATCCTGAGGCACACATAAATGACTAAATACTTGGTGACCAACTTAGTGATTCAGTATGTTGAACTGAGTTGAAATATGGCAGTGTCTTAGTGAAAGGAAATAAGCAAAAGGAGTTTTAATTTTGTGGAAATTCACACTGTCCTCAAGTTGAGCTGAATTTTATATGCTCCCTACTCATTTCAGAAACCTTAGGGCTTGGCATGTTGCTGGCTTGTCCTCTTCTGCAGGATATTTCCACCAATCTAAGCAGGGTTGGCATGTGGTTAAAACTCCCTTATTGACTTCCATATTCTCAGAAAGTCCCCGCGTTAACTTTGCTTGACACTGGTTTACAAATCTATGCTGATAGAGAAAATCCTTGCTGCTTTACAATCAGCGAACTCTTCAAACAGGCAACCTCAGGATAAGTTCATTTGTTTCTCTGGGACTTGGGTTTCAAAGTTGAACAGGTATAAGGAATATGACTCCTGTCTGATCATATTTCATGGCCACCACAAGTGGCTGCTAAGAGATTTTACTTAAGGCTGCAGCTGGGGCTAGTTGGGCGCCTGCCAACAGCAGGGGCATGATATATTTGTGTGGTGCATATCAATGCCTGTTTTCATAGGTATAATGTTCATATATATTGCTTTGGGGACTGAGGGGAAGAGTGTCAATAAGCCATTCTCCCCACCTGGTCTGTAGCTTTATTCTTCTGTGTACTTGGCTTCTAACAGGGTCCTAAAGATGACTCATCCTCAGAAAAGGTCAGCCCTGTACTTGATAATGATGCTTTCAAAAAGGTAAATTTTGCATTTCATTCATAAAGCTGTGGAGGTATTAGGCACAGGGATGTTAATATCTATTAATACCTGGCTCAGTCACAAAAAAACCACATATGCTCCTACATTGCTGCTGGGAACGTTAACTTCTATTTTCATCCCTCCCCTCACTCATGGTGTGGGCTAGTGCTCCAGATTGGGTATCTGCATTAAGGAAGTGGCTCGTGGAAGATTTCCAACAGATTTCCTTTTTATTGAAGGAAGGTTCTATGGAGAAGATAGAATTTCAAGAAATACTTAAAGAAGAAGAGATGTCTTTGCGACTTGAGCTTTTTGTCCAACTTTATCGTCCAACTTTATTGCCCAGTTCTTCAAAAGAGTTCATTTTTGTTTTGTTTGTTGAACCAGGGTCTCACTGTGTAGTTTAGGCTAGCCTTGAATTTTCTGTGTAGCCAAGGCTACCTTGAAATTGTAATTCTGTTTCAGCTTCCCAAGTGCTGAGATTACAGGTATTGAATCTATCTTTAAACATATTGCTTAGCTGAGTACTTTGTGTATATTGAGCACTTGTTAAATGTTTTTAATCTTCACAGGTTTTAGTAATGAAGAGGTAAGAACTTATTCTTCTCAGAGAACTAGTGGTTAGATGACAGAACAAACTCAGAGAACGTATGGAGAGAGAGGGAGAAACAGAGAGAGAGAGAGAGAGAGAGAGAGAGAGAGAGAGACAGAGAATGAAAACGCATAAGCATATAAGTTAGAATCTGAGAACACTGTGGATAAAGGAAACAATAATAACTATGGTACATCGAGCACTTACTATATGCCAGGCCCTGTGCTATGTGTGGGCTTTTGTAGCATAATTTAATCTGCTTCTCAATTGCTCACAATAGTCAGGCACTGTTATGCCTCTCATTTTACAGACAAGGAACTTGATATTTCAAAGGGGGAAGTAAATTGTTCAAGGTCAAACAGCCAGGAAATAGCAAAGTCAGGATTCAAACTCATGTTTTTCTGGCACTAGAGCTCAAGCTCTTTTTTAGTATTACTTTTTTTTAGGCCCCTAACTGATTAAATGCACACAACAGCAGCAACACCTCTGAGGATTCTGGGCTGTTCTCTGAGCTGTGGAAATGTCCCAGGGCAAAATTTCCTTGGTTCAGAAAGCCCATATGCTACACGAGTGAAGGCTCTACTTGGAGGTCAGGCTGTGTCGGGAGTGGACCTGCGAATCCCACAGCAGCTGGCCAGCGTGCTCTTTCTCTGTTGGTTGTGTATGACTTACAAAGATGTTTGTAAGCTCAAGAGCCATGCGGTTTTCTGGGGCTGCTCTCCGAACCAGTCTGCAGGGACCAGTCCCATATCAGATTCCTGGACCCGGACGATGGGGACCTGCAGTAAGCCGGGGCTTCCTGGATATCTCGTTGTCTGCAGATCTGCCTCATCCTGAAGCTGCCCTAATTCTTTGTTGATGGAGTGGCTATTTACTACTGAGCACCCTGTTGGCAGGGTGCCTCCTGAATGTTTTGGAAAGATGTATCTCATCTGTTGTGGATGGAGGCTATTTGTTTGTGCTTTCTCATCATGTCTCTGCATTTTTCTTTCACAAGTCTGTGAATCCTCTTGATCTCTTTTTTTGAGAATTGGGTCTGTGGCCTTTGGACTAGTGATCCTCTTCCCTCTCCTTATACAGCCTTATTTACTGAGCTCTTTCAGTCCCCTTTTCTGGATTCCAAGGGAAAGCATCTGTAGTCCACATAGTTTAGAACTTACACCAGACCTTAGGCTCTAATCATCTTAGAAATGGGCCTGGGATTTGGTTCTGCTGTTCAGCCTTGGGGCAGGAATCCAGTTTAAATGTCTCAAAGAATAGCTAATTAAGCGATTAAAGAAACACTTTGCAAACTGAGATCGATAGCCTAAGCTCAACTCTCACTTAAGGACCACCAATATAATCAATTTCAGGAGGCATTATCTTGCTCCATCAGGGAGAATCAAGCCATGTTATCTTCATGTGGGCTGCATACATGATGTGTAACAGGGAATTAAGTAAGCAAGATCTCAAAGAGAAAAGGGATTCCATGAATAGCTCATCCATCAAAGATGACAATAAAATGTCGACTAGCTTAATGGACTTGGTCACCTGCTGCTTCCAGGAAACTGGTTAATTCAATTTGTCATCTCCAGGCAGACACTGGGGACCCAGATACATCCCTAGAACTCCTAAGGATGTATATTGAATTCTGATGTCTTTAGTTTCTCACTTCCTTTCAGCAGCACATACAACAGGATCCTTTGGCCCCAAAGGTAGTATTATGAAGAGGCTACTCTGAACTGGCAAGGAAGAAGCTTAGTGCTGAAGAAAACAGTTAAGCTCTGACCTGAAGTCATTTGTCTTGCCATTCTTCTCAGTTCTGGGGCACCTAGCTTGCTGTTAGGTCTTTGAAATATCTCTGTACAATGAAACCACCAAGGGAGTGACAGCTGATGCTGCTGTTTGCTTTCTTTTATAAAATTAAAAGTTCATTTTGCCCTAAATTAAAACACATTTTTCCTTTGTGCATACCTAAACTCCTCATTAAGTCTTCCTCGATTGTGGAAGAAGAGGTAGTAAACTCCTTTAGAACCTACCCATTCTTAACAAAATTAACTCCCTTGGACCTTTGTGAATGCATCATCCCAGCACCGTCTTCACTTAAGACATTTGCCTCTGCAGGATGTAGCGCTTGTACGTTCAGAAACATTCAGAGGATACAGAAATTTAAAAAATCAAGTGATGATGTTCAATTTGGCACTCAAACCTTTGACCTGGAGTATAAGAATCATTCCTCTTTTTAGGGGCAGACACCAATGTTAACGCCAACATAGCCTGACCTTCTGAACAAAACAGCAAAAGTTCAGGACAGGAGAGTATTTCCGGGAATGCCCAAATCATTTGAGAGCACCTGCCTTTTGTGAATTGACCTAGTTAGAATTCCTGGGGCTGTGCAGTTACAAGCAATGATCCGAAAAGGGTAGCTCAGAGTGCTTGCAGCAAGCAGGGTTATTTAAGAACTTTCCCGGGTCCTGTGGCACTATTGAATATCAATAGTCAGTTCCAGGTTGGGAGTGAGGGCAGTGTACAGTTACAGAAGGAGTAAGCGTGGACAATTTTCATGCCGCCCTGCTATCCCAGCAAACTGCTTGGGTAAACAGCATCTAAATTTTACAGGCTTGCAACATGTGGCACTACACGCTTACTGCAGTGCATTAGAACAGACTGGTAGTTTTGAATAATCAGGATTTATTGTTGAATTCACTAGCATTTCTCTGTCATATGTTTTAGATTTTCAAAGCAGTGAACCAGGATGCCTGGAGCTTCCAGTAGTAGGAAACCAGATCTGAACCATGCCAAAGACCAAGGTCTTAGAAAATTAAATAATCTATGTAACACAGATAATGCTTATCACTTTAGAAGGCAAACGTCTTATTAGGGAACATTTGTGAAAAGTTACTTGGATCCAGCTGCTGCCTTCCTTTTGGATTTGCCACCATCTCAATCCTGGCTTCATTTCTCATCATTCTACAGCATGATTTTTTTAAATCTTGTTTTAGAAAAACCTGTTTTGATATTATCTTGTCCCTCTCTCATGCTTTCAGCTCTCAAAAGAAAGAAAGAAAGAAAGAAAGAAAGAAAGAAAGAGAAAGAAAGAAAACAATTTCCAACTCCTTCTAGATTAGCAAAATGGTATCTTTGTAGGCTTGACTTTGAAATTTAGAGCAATGAAAAGGTGAAAATTTAGACCAATGAAAAGGTGAATCTCAAGGTCTGGAAACCAGGTCAATGGAAATGTGGCTTTAGAATTTTCCTACAGTAAATGAAATAAACAATTAGCTTAAACAGATCCCGGGATAAGCTTCTTACAATGATACTACAAGTTTTCGTATACGCTCCCCCAGACAGTCTGTGAAGTGGATTTCCCTCACCTCCTTTCTCATTACACCAGCAGCTATTCTGGTTCTCTCCTCTGGATTTCACATAGCATGTCTGTAGTCCACATGATTTAGATCTCATACCACCCCTGCCTAGTCTTACCATGTTAGTCTTTCTCTTTGTCACAATTTTGAGCACTTCTCTGGAGCTACTTGACTGGAATAAAGAGGGCACCATAGCTTACCCTATTTTTCTAAATCCTACAGAAGGCCACACAAAAAATAGCTTTTAATTCAATTTTTGGAGCGTATCATGGAAAAGGAGTAAGAACACAAGAGGTAAGAGTTTTATCCTTGAGCCTCAGCGGGCTGAGAAGGATTAGATTCAGTGATTTTTAAGTTTTTTTTAATAGAGGACTTTTTTCTAAGTGAAGCATGTTTTATCTAATGCACCATTAGGCAAGAATTTATGAAAAGTTTCATTTTAAAAGTTTATATTCATCTTGTTTGTTTAGTAGCCAATTGGCTTGTGCAATGAGATTTTCTTTATGAATGCAAGAAAATCTAGGGCTATAGCAGCAGCTGATGTCTCCCATCAGCCTCAGCACCTGATTTATTGCTGGGTTCTATAATACTGAGGCTATTCAGTATTGAAAAAGCCCTGATTCATATACAGGCCATTTGCAAATGGAGGTGCAATTTTTCCTTTTTTAAATAGATCACCTTGCTGTTTCAGGGAACCCATCACTTAAACCTGTCTGTCTAGAAGATTAGAAGAAGGTGGGAGGAATTTTTGATTCACATTCTAATTGCTACTGATTTTTACCACCAGAAAATGTTTATTATCTCATAAAAATCAGATGAATTTTATGATTTTATGATATAAAAACTGTAAGATGTCTTTCATAGATCTTATTGTGTTATCTACTTACACCTTGTTATACAAATGATAGTAATATTGTAGCAAGACATACTAAGGACATACAAATTAATGAACGTTACTTTGATTAAACTATAAGTATAAGCAGAAAGTCATTAGAAACTCAAGGAATGGCACACTTAAGATTTGTATGTTTTAGTCAATGTACATTTAAGCTAAAAAATACATTTATGCTATGCAAGTATTGAATTATGGTTTAAGAAATGCATACTGATATGTTTAGGGTGAAGTATATTGATCTTTGAAAACTTACCTTGGAATATAACGAAATTAAACAGGTTGATATATGTATAGAATTGACTAGTTGGATAACTATATATGAAATAAATACGGCGAAATGTTATTCACTGTATAGTCTTTCAGCCTTTCTGTATGTTGACAATTTTGATAATAAAGTATTGGGAAAACCAACTCAAAAAGCAAATCTCTCTCTGAGATGAAAAGTGCATTTCAAATATATGTCCTTTTACCTCACTTTAATTCATGCTCAACATTGAAGTTTCCCCAATAAACTGAATTCTTCAAAACTTTGGTGCCTTTAAGTCACCCTTGAGGTGACAACTATTCAACTACATGGCAACAGCTAAGTGGAAAGCTGTCCATTATGTTTTGTGGGGCCTGCACTCCAGCCTGTGTGGCAGGCTCTTTAGCTTTTCTGTCAGTTTGAGATCTCTAGTCCATGTGAGCACCTTCTTGCATTACTCAGCAGATCCCATTTGGCAACTCCTCTGTTTCTTCCCTTGGAAAAAATACCAAAATACTCTCAGGAGGAAGCATTATTTTTCTAATCTTAGTTGAATTTGAAAGGACAGATTTGAAATTTAAAATTTATTGCAGAAACAGACTCATTCATTATACCTTCAAGGGCTGGGATTTGAGTTAATAAGCAAATAGTTCAAAATATGAGAGAGATGTTCTAAATCTTCCTCTGCTGAGAACTGAATTCCTCCAGCCTTAAATGCATATTTAAGAATAAGTAGGCTGAGTCTCTTCAATGTCCTTTCAACTGACAGTTCAAAGGATGTGATAGTTATATGAACATAGAAAAGAATACAGATGAGCTTCCCAAACTTAACCAAACAGGACCAGTACTACTAGAATGGCTACAACTAGAACACAGTGTTCTGCTTTAGACCTGAAGAAATGCAACTGGAGGGCATCATATGGTCTGTGCAAGTGTCTACCACACGTGTGAAACATCAGAGAGATATGTGTGTAAGTGAACCAAAGCTAAGTTATAAGCAGCAAAAAACCAAATCCTTAATCCACTGTTCCACGCATGGCAAAATGTGAGTCTGTCCCATCTGCTTACAACAATTTGTTATGGTTTGTATATAGATGGTCCCCCCAAGCCTCTTGTAGTCATGGAAGTGGCTGAATCTAGCGTTTGTGATTGATTCATTGTCTAGTGCTGGGATTGGCAGTTTGAGTTCTGCACCCGCCCAGGGGTGGAGCCGACATACAATGTAAGGTCGGAATGGGAGCGTGTTTTTTCTCTTTTTTGCATGGTTCGCTGTTGCCGCTTTCAGCCGTTGTGAACAGCTGCCCCTCAGCCATGCCACCCTGCCTTGGAGCCAGCTGAGTATGGACTGAAACCCCCCAAACTGTAAGAAATAAACCTCTCCTTCTTCACTTTGGGTGTCAGGTATTTTGTCCCAGCAACGAGAGAAAAGTAACCAAGACACAATTGCTATTACTTTCCAGCATAACCATAATCTTACTTCATAAATTCTGTTTCTCACACACCTTCAAACTATCTGCCTATTCTTTCTTTGGTTAGCTTGGGGCTATTTGGAAAATGTCTCTCATTACTTGTAAGTGGAATATTTTTAACAGAGTACATGCTTCTTCTAAAGGCATGTTGCCATGGCTGCTAGGTATTCTTAAATAATCTCCTTAGGTTCTTCCTCTAAACCCAATTTTTCATTAATAACTTTTAATATGTATAAAATTAAGGACAAGGAACAAGGAGACACAGATCTAATCAGTTGAATTTCAAATTTGAAGTATGCGTGTATTCTCAGTCAAATGCAAGGAATCTGGTAAAATTTTACTAATCTGGTGTGAGTTTGAGGGAGGTAGCCTGTGTTTCAGATTCAGACTTGCAAAGGGTTTTGGAAAAAACAGTGATACAATCTGAGCGGTAGAACTTCCACCATTTCTTGTTCTCATGAGCTGGGCCAGGATTCTTATCAAGTTGTTACACTCCATCTCCCTTTCATCATTTTGCCATCTTCCCCTTGTTTCAAACTTCAGAGAGGTGAGAAAGATTTTAGAACCCCAAACTGGGGTTTATGTGACTAGGAATTCACAGAACACAAATACAAATGGACAAACATGAGAAATGATGGCTCACCTCATTAATAGTCAAGACAATACAGACTACAATAACAATGAGATCACCATTGGATCACTGAATGGCAAAGATGAAAAACCATGAAAATAGAGTGTTGGGAAATGGGTACTCTCATGCACTTCTGGAGAAAGTAGAAATCCACACGACTCTCTCAGAGGCACTTTGACAGTATCTAGCAAAAATTTTCCAGTACAAATCTTTGACTTCACTTTTCTAGAGAAACAGTATGTGTATACACAGACTTGCAGGTAAATGTGAATTCAAAAATAACTCTTAACAGCATTGCTTTGAAGAATCCAAAATTGGAAATGAGCTCTTAATGTGGAATAGTTAATGAAACTATAGTGTAATCAATCCAATGGAACATTATACTGCCGTTAAGATCAATGAGGCAGCCCAACAACCTCTAACATGAAAAGATTGCTAGATATATTGACAAGACAACAGTTTTCAGAACATTGATATGTTTCAAGTTATGGAACAATAGTGACATTCTGAGGTCTCTTACAAGACATTATGATGGCCCTTTTTCGGCTTTATTCAAGGCCTTCGAAATTGAGAACAAAGCGTTTTTCAATTAGTGCTCTTCCCAAATGAGCTTATGTTAGCTTATCATACAGCTCAAGGATATGAAAAGACCGAGGACTGAGAGAGAATGTCTTTGGAATCCACCATTACCTCAGTCTAATAAGTGGGGATTCAAGGATATCTCTCAGAATGCTCGAGTTCAGAGGGATATAGATTTACATCCATGCAGGTCCAAAGATTGTCTACTGGCAAGAGGCTGAGTCAGGCTGTGGATGGAGGCCCAGCCGCTGAGGATGCTGCTTCTCAGCAGAGATGAGAGTGCATCAACGGTCTCCTCAGGCTGCATGTGAAGGAGATAGCTGGTATGATTTTAAAAAGGGTCTCACCTGTAGAGATGCTGTCAGTATTCTACTCATGCCCTTTGGATCTCTTGATCGCATTCATGCACCTGCTTGGGGCTGAGCCTTCACTCTTGAGCCAGCACCTACATCTTTTGTCAGAGGATGCCCTCAAGCTGCTGGAACTCACTCTGTGCACCAAGAGCCAGGCAGTCTGCGACTGTGCATGTGTAAATTGTTATTATGGATGAGTGGCCAGGAAACTTGGAATGAGTCTGCCTACCACATTAGCAGAGGCAGCAAGGGGAAAGATTTTCCTCATGTGCTCTATGGAATCCTGCTCTCTCAATAAAATGTGGACAGTTACACATACATAGCAGAGAAAAGCTCTGAAAGTTTATACACAAAACCAATTGTGATTTCTAAAGAGTACAATGTGGTTAGGGGATGAATGAAAATGAACTCGTGCATTTTATTCCATGTACTTCTATATTGCTCAATTAAAACAAACAAGCATATTTACCCAGCCTTTTTGTAAACAAAAACTTAAAAGAAACATACTCAATGTATAAGAAAATCTGAAAAAAAAAAAAAAAAAAAAAAAAAAAAAAAAAAAAAAAAAAAAAAAAAAAAAAAAAAAAGACCATAAAGGCAATCTCTCGAGATTTCACTTCTGTTAGTACTTGCAGAGATTTCACTCCCATCTTTTTATATAATTTGTTCTGAGCAGGCGGACTTTCACTGGGCTCTATTGACGCAGTTAAATTAAACAAGGAAGCATTCCAAGCACTGTTTACCACCTTCAGCCACATGTCTGTGGCTCTTTTGACCATATGAAAGTTTGGGTATAAGTGGAAAGAAAACTGATTTGACACTTATGTGTCTCCTTGACTAAACTAAGAGATAAAAACTAAGCTTGACATTTCATGCTGTGTTTCTACACAGTAGCAAGGTAGAAGAGTGGATTGGAATTTACTACTTCTCTTGTGAATCATAAATATACCTTCCTCGTCTGGAAATGAATACTTTTGCAAACTTGCCCAGACCTACCAATGTGTCCAAAAAGTCCATCTGAGCATCAAACTTTAATGAAAATTCAAGAGGAGACTTAGCTCACTTCAGAGATTTACCCAAAACTCAATTCTGTGGCAAACCTACCTCCAAATAATATGAAGACACAACCTGAGACCCGTAGCAAATGAAGTGGCTACTACGCATGTGGAAGTTACCTCCTTTGTTTTTCATCTCCTTGTGTTCCCCAGAAATCAGTCAAAAAATTTGGTTCCTAAACCTTGAAGCAACAGGAACAATGAACTGTTAGCCTATTACTACATAATGGAAAGTAAACTGAATTGTCTTACAGTTGTGTTTACTCTATGGGTTTGGTGGGGAAAATGATATGGTAGAGAGTCAGGCTGCTGTTCAGATCAGCAGAAAACTCTGGAAATCCTCTACACTAGGAACAGCATCCAACTCCTTTCTGTTTTCTTCTTGTTGAGTATAGGTTTGGATAATTATATGTAATTTCGCAAGTCTGTCTTTATGAATGAAAGTTTTTACCAATTTCCACCAAAAATCTTTACCAAATCAAATAAAGACAGGGTGAACAGAAAGCTAGTACCATGCAAATATGTAGCAAAGATTTTCATTTTTTTCACTTAAGTGGCAAACCAAAAATCTTCAAGAGGTGACAATTCCACAGTGCAGCCAAAGAGTAAAAGGACACAAAAACCTTCTTTTGGTTTGCAATATGAAAACTTTTCCAGAGTAAATTAAATTGAGCTGAAATTTTAAAACAAGGAAAGGCAAAGTGTATTTTTTTTTTCCTAATTGATTGGAAGCCAGTTGTACATTAAAAATAAATTCAAACACGCTGGTGTTAAAGTCCAGTTTTCTTTTAGCATTTTTTAAAAAGAAGAAAGAAAGAAAAATAAACTTGCTAGACTTTTAAAATGCAGCTTTTAAAACAAGGTTCCAAGGGGTACTAGGATGTTGGCTGGTACTTATAAAACAATGCTAACAAGTTGAGTGTTAATGAATCAAAACCAGACAGGTTCCATTTCCCTTCAAGGAAATGACTGTTGGGGGAGTGTGCTTCCCAAAAATGTGAGTTTTAACAAAACCACAGTGTTCTGAATAAAAACTGGAGAAGTGCCTTCTGAGTTCCATCAGGGGTAGGTTTCAAAGAGGTGACCCAAAAAGGGAAAGAGTGACATTCAGGAGGCCCTTCTATGTCAGGCCTTTGTTTTTATCAGGAACATTGATTTTATCCCCAGAATTAACTACCTGAAAGGTGGGTGTCCTCTTTACATTTCACAGATGAGAAAATTAAACTTGGCTTGCATGATTCACCTTCTCTAAATCTTTCTCAGTAACCGACCCCAAAGGACATCTGCACAAGCAAACCGTTTTCACATCTCCAGGACTCTTGCTATGTGGGAACTGTTGATCACCTTGGTGTGTATGATCTGATGATGTTTTAATGAGGCATACTTGGAGCACTCTACCAGTGTAACGCCATACCTTGTTGAAGCTGTGCCAGCTTACACTGTCCCTGTGGTATAACCAGATGAGGGGATGTGGGAGTCTCACATGATTTAAGCCAGGATCACTTTTAATTCATGCCCTACCTCCAAGTTACTGAACTTCATGGCAGGCCTGTGCTAATGTTTCACCTGCTTTGCTATGTTAATCAGAGAAGTCAAACTTCCATAACAACTGCAAACATTTACTTCTGGTTCTTACGAAACCCAATAAATATGTTTCTGATTTGGCTACTCTCCTTCAAGCGATGACATGGGGCGATCCAAACTCTTTCCATGTGATGGCTCCACTATCTCAACAAAGCCTGGGTTTCAGGATGCGCAGGCTTCAGCCAAACAGCAAGCAGAGAGAGGGAAGAGAGAAAATTCAGAGGAGGCATGCTTTTTCCTAATTGCCTCCCCCTAGTCCACTGGCAAGTACTAGTCACCTTGCTGCCTGAACTGCAAGACCTATGTTAGCAGGTTACCAGATGGGCTTAGTGAATGTGCTGCCTGTATCTAACAGAGATTCAGTTGCCTATCCTGTGCAGGTGAGGAAACCACACTACAAAGCAACCGAGTCACCCAGTGTCACCAAGGAACCGACTGCATCTGCACTGCTCTCTACTTTGCCTACACATCCATACTTTCAAAAAGACATTTGCAGTATCAGCTGCTATCTTGTATTTATTATAACAAATCTGAAAAATACAGAATAACCTAAAAAATAAAATACAACTGTTATATTGTTCTAATAATAAGTCATTGCTTATATTTGATGCCTGTTAGTTTTCCATATGTGTATAATACTTATGCATAACACACTATATTGTATTATAGCATACTACTGTATATAAATGTTTATTGCTATATATAGATTCATATAATTTTATTTTATATAAAGTGAAATTTATGTAAATGTGTATAAGGTGAACTATTATATATAATATAATATGCATAATACATTATGTAGTACTATAGTTACGTTAGTAATACGTAAATATATGTGTACATGTAACATATATATTGTTACTATATGCTGCATGTTATATGTAAATTTCTAATTGTAGGATATGTCAGGCACATAGAAAGCAGTATAAAAAGAAACTGCATATGCATCACATATTTTAACAAATGTTAATATTATACTTGCTTCAGTTCTCTCTCTTTTCTTTAAAAACTAAGGGATCCAGCTAAAACTCATCTAATTCTTTTTTCTTTCCCAAGATAAACAAAGAAGTGCCATTCTGAAACTGGTGTGTATAGATCCTGTGTATGTGTTTATGCTTTTACTATGTATAAATAACATACATGACTGTAACAGTATATATTACTCTACATTTAAAATTTTTACATATGCAGATGGTCCCTGACTGGTTTGACTTATGAGTCAAATTTAGACTTTTTTTTACTTTATAATTGTGTAAAAGTGATATGCATTCAGTAGAAAACATACTTCAAATTTTGAAATTTGGTTTTTATCTCAGTCTTCCATATGTAGCATTATTCTCTCTTATGAAGCGAGGCATTGTTAGCAACCGGCAGATCCCAAGCCAGCCAGGGTGACCAGGTGGATAAGCAATGGATCTTCTACTGAATATGGCATTTGGTAGGGTCAATGTAATACGTGCATTTCCAAATGAAAATACTTTCAATTTACAGTGAGTTTATTGGGACTGTCAAGCTCAATAAAAACAGTCAGAGTGATATTTTCCAAAGAATACTGATGTTTATTTGGGAATAGCAGAGTATCATATGAGAGTACATGTGTCATGATAAACAGTGAAGGTATTCAAGGAGATTAAGGCAAAGGAAAGTTTTTAAAGACAAAAATAAGGAGCATTACATTGGATATTTTGAAACAATAATCCTTGGACATGATGATTGGTAGTAAGAGTGGTGTCGGTCCAAGGCTGAACTGACAGTTGCTGGCCAGATGTCCTTGTGAAGTATTATTTGTATAAGGTTGTGGTGGTCTCTGTGCAAGCTTGAGGTTCTGACAAAGTCATTTGTAATAGTCACTATCACACCATCATGCATATGAACCTTTTTTTTTAAAGAGAATAAAACCAAGCAAAATAAAACAGAACAGAGCCAATCAAAACAAACCAGTGTAAGTGACACAGAATTTCAAAACAATACAAAATCAACAATGGTTACCATAATGCCTCTTGTTGTCTTCCAAATACCTGCCTATAAGCTCAGACATAGTAAAAATCAAACAAAACAGAACAGAATAGAACCAATAAAAACAAAACAATGAATGCGATAAAGGACTTTAAAACAAGACAATAGTAAAGCCAAAATGGCTACCATAATATATCTTACTATCTTTAAAATAGCTGCCCATACCACTGCATATAACAAAATCAAACAAAATCAGACAGAATAAAACCCAACCAAACAGAGCAATGAAAATGATGCAGGACTTCAAAACAAGAAAACAGGGAATTAACAATGGCTATCTCCTTCAGAAGGAGATCCCCCATAGATGCCACATTGTGTACCATTATCCTCTGAATAGATGATCAGACCACCAGTCCTAGACCTACAAAGTCAGTGAAACACCAAACACTACAAACATCAAATTGCATTTTACCTCAATAGCTATCTTTTCAGACTATGTTTCTCCAGATCAACCTGTCACTTACAGGGGTTGGGGGGAGGTGGTGTGGTGTTGGCTTTTCTTGTTTCCCAGCCTGGGCACCAGAAGGGGCTGGGGTCTGGCTGTCCCCCCAGCGGTGGTAGCCCATGCATGATGCTGGTTCACAGGGAGGACTTGATTCTTGTTGACTTCTTGTTCTCTTCCCCCACAGTCCGCGAATGGCACTGACTTACAGGAAAAGAAAGGCTAGGGTCTGGCTGTCCCCCGGCAGTGGTGGCCCGTGCATGGCCTAAACTTTCTTTCATATCCTCCTGGCTTTATTTACTTTTATTTGTGAGGGTTGGCATGAGTGATTCCATTTTGATTCTGACAATTTTCTCATTCTCTTTTGATCAAGATTTTTCTCTAAAACATTGTTAAGCAACCATCCATTTGCTGGTTTTATTTTGTCCTCTTCATTTTTCAACTTTACACCTGTTGTCTGTCAAAATTCTGCAGAAGTATAACTCCTAATAAAATAATCTAGCCCAATGAATTAAGATCATATCCATAACCTACAGAACTGATGGAAGGACTTAACAATGGTGTCCAGATAGACTTGGCCAGAGAATCACTCTTTTAAAACTTCTTTTTTTGCTAAACTGTGACTAAATATTTGACTCTGACTCCCAGTTACCAGTCACCTCCACCTGGGATGTGAGACCAGACCAGACCAACAACCAGGAAAAGTTCATCCCAATAAAAGAGGGATTATCAAGGATGGTTGATCAATGATGTTTTCTAAGAAAAATCTGATTAAAAGAGGGGATATGAAAGAAATGTAGATTAATAGGCTATGATACAATTTTAAGTTAAGGATCATGTGTATGTTGTTTTGTACCTTTTCTTTTTCATTAGCATTACACATTCAGACTTATCGATGGAGATCATTTTCATTCATGGAACTAGATGTGGCATTCTATTATATAATTGTGCTAGTCTTTCTTCATTCTTCTACTCCTATCCAGAAGGGCTTTAATCACTTTATAATACAGGTAGAGTATAGTTTACTTGAAATGCTTGAAACTGGGGTGTTTGGAATTTTTTTTATTTTGTAATATTTGCATACATATAATAAAATATCTTGGAAATGGGACCCAAGCCTGAACACAAAATTCATTTATGTTTCATAGACACTACATAGCCTGAAGGTAATTTTAGATAATACATATTTTCATTGTACCTATGCTTTGACTGCAACCCATCATAGGGGTGAAATTTCTCACTTGTAGCATCATGTCAGCACTCAGAAAGTTTCAGATTTTGTAGTATTTCAGTTTTCAGATTTTCAGATTAGGGATGCTCAGACGGTAGTTAATAAAATGTCAATGTGTCATCTGATTTTACATACAAATTTGACAGTCATGCATTCTCTCAAATGAATGTACCAAAGTTTATTTAACCAATTCCCTCTGGTGGAACATTTAGGAATTTGTGATAATGTGATATATAAATTATACTCCCACAAACACCCTCTTAAGTGCATTTTTAGCAGGGTGACCAATGCAAGAGACCAAAAGATGCCTGTAGAGAGGGCAAGTACTACAGCATTAACAGTTGTGTTTTGACCTCACACTCTTTGGGTAAAATCCCACCAATTCCACTTATTGAATTTGAGCCAATTCCTTAATGTTGCTATGTTTCTATAAAGTGAGATTGATGACAATACTTCCCTTGAATCCCTAACATACTGGGTTTATATATTCCTTGAATAATTGTTTCTAAGTCCCCTTGTAGGTAAACCTGTAGGTAAACCATGGCAATCCTGCATTTGAGAGTCAAACTTGTTTACATAAAGCAAAGTACCACGCAGAGGATGAAAAGTCTCATAACTTGTGTTACCTGCTATACAGAACAGTGCCCATGTGTGGTAAGCATTTAGTAAGTATTAGGTTAATGTTTTTATATATGTAGTAAACATGCATCTGTTTGCATGCACATACATCTATAACTCTATCATAGTTTGACTAGATGATATAATGCTGTTATGCTGTGTTCCAGACCAGCTTTTCCTTATAAATAAGTTTATTCATTCTTCTCTGTATCATTTCGTTACATCTGGCATGTCTTCCAGTATTGTCACCTGTGGTGGTAACTTCTCTTTAGATGTCCCCACCTCCCACTTTTAGCAAGCCTTTACTGTCTGACACATTGTATACCTGGCAAGTGTCACCAAAGCCTGTAATTGGCTTTATAAACTTCTCAGGCCCCTTTCCAATTCAACTAAGAGGTCTGTCTATTCCGTGTTTTCCAGGGACACCCCCAAGGCTCTTCCTCTCTCTGTTTTATGAATGGTTTTTCACTTCTCAACTGACATCAGCAGGCTCAAACCTCAGTGTGCATCACCTCCTCAGGGGACTATAATGAGGCGACAAAGCACAAGACAAAGAAACCCACTTGAGGTTTTCGGTTCTTCCAGACATGGCTCAATCAAAGCTTCACTGGTCACAGAAGACTTCCCCCAATTCAGCTAAACAAACAGTCCTTCTACTTTTAAGAGTGCTAGTGGACAATCTAATGGGATTTGAAAAGCTCTATGGAGCTCCCGGTCTGATAAACAGAGATGAAAGAAAGCTATGGGTGAGCAGTGGAGCAGGCAGGCTTGGAGCCTTGCCTCACCTCTGAGATCAGCATGGTCCAACTTTCATGAGAAATGCAAGTTTCTGGGACATACTCACCACACAGCCTGTCACTATAATTCCAAGTAGTTTAAGGTGACCATTTCCCCTCTCACTTCAGTAGTGTCAGAGAAACACATAGAAAACCTTTAATTGTGAAACACCATCATAGTTACAACTATTTCCATATTACTAAGTGTGGCTTAAATTAGCATCAAACACAAAATAAAAAAACAAAAGGAGGCTTCTAGAAAAGCTGGAACACACACACACACACACACACACACACACACACACACAACCCTACCTCTATGTGATAAACCCATTCAAAAAGGGGATTAGGTCACACCTTTATTTTCATGGAGAAAATTAGTTCCTTTTAATCTCTCGGTGTATTTGTTTTCCTTAGTGGCAAGCTTATTTATACTTTCCCAACTCATTAGTATTACTTCTTTCTTACTGCAGCCTGACCAGAACTAATTCTGTTCTGAGGAGTCCTAGCAATGAGACTCAAAAGGTATGATGCAGGTACCCCTTATGGCATGGACAAAGTGATATGAAATACAATTTTGAGAAATCACTGTTCAGCTCCTGTGTGGTAATGTTAACCCTGCTCCATGCATCATTAAAAGATTGCATTAATTATCAGCTGGTGAGTTTCCTCTTTAGCTTGGTTTTTTCCCTGCTGGTTAAGTGATGCAAGACAAGTTGATATGCTGAGAACAAGAGAAGAAGGCAACTAGTATTTTTATGGACTGTGCTCCAAACTGCATATGACACATAGATGGCCTGGTTCTTATGATGACAGTGGGAAAAGAACAACAAAGACAGTGCTTGAATGAATTTGAAAATGTTTCCTCTTTAGCGTGGTTTTTGCCCTACTGTACAATTGTACAAGATGACAGCACATTTGCTATAGAAATGGTAAATATTGCATTCAGTCAAGAGAAAAATATATGTGACCCACAGGCAGATAACATTATATAAAAATGGTGCTTTTTAAAAAAATATTTTTCAAATCAGCATGCTGAATATTTTCTTTTGGCTGACAAATTCAAAAGACAAGTGGCACACTGAGAGAAGAAATATCCATGGAGAAAGCCAAGCTTCTGAAAAATTAGCCAAAATTCTGAAAAATCGTTAATTTGTCTCCTAGTTAATCTCAGGTTTCTCTACCAAAAACTCAAACATACATCATACTTCATTTTTTGTGTGTGTGTTCACAGTTCTAACAAGAGCTAACAAACCAGCAGAGCCCACAAAAAGTCTTATGAGAACATTTTCATAATTTAGACTATAAGGCCTGATAAAAGCTTTGCAAATGGAGATCCTTGGATGAGTCCCCAGATCTGGGAAGCTAGGCTCACGAACAGTTGGAACATTCAACATTTCCTATTGGCAAATTTCTAGGTAGTCATCTGGGGTGGAAATCCTGAGTAGGTCTATGGTGTCGTCTCTATTTTCCAGACCAAGAGATGAAGATAAAAGCTGAATAAGTCATCCATCTCTCACCTGTAGCATTGGGGAGTGCCAGAGCTGGGCCTCAGGCTTGCCTGTCTCCTAAGACTACACCCGGTAGCCTGTTCCCTGGCCAGACTCCTAGATGCTCACTCAAGACCCCAGAAACTACTGAAGCTTCACATGGTCATACTGACTATCAACATTTGTCCCTGTCCTACCCACTAGGAGACTCATCAAGAAGGTCTCTTCTGCTTTCATCTCTCAAAGGACAGCTGGAATTAAAATGCTTTCAGATCCCCTAAGAGTCCCTTAAATATTCCTTTAACACTTTCTCTACCCACCCCTCAAAACCTGAAGAGTTGGACAGGCCTGCAAAGAAGTTGTTTGACTGTGGATAGAGGAGTATCTTGGCCGCTTCTTTCCTTTCAAGAAGTAGCAGAGTAAGCAATCCCACAACCTTTACCACTTGCCTCATGCAAAAAGTAGGTGTGATCAGAGACTGGAAAATTCTCAGCAATGGAGGTTGCTCTTTCCCCCATACATCCTGGACTCCAGTAGAGGATTTGCTGGGGAAGAAAAACTGACATTGTTTGTTGTTGTTTTAATATTTGGGGAAAATTTATATTTTCTTTACACGGTGACGGTGCTCTTAAGGAGAAAAGGATGAGGGCTGGGGGCTGAGATATTCAGTTTCTTTAGGAGCCTGAATGATCATCAACTTAATCAATGCAAGGCACTTGTCTTGGGCTCAGGTGAGCACTGCACTGCTCTCTTCTCCAGCCATGTGTGGTAGGTTTTTCACTTTTTACAGAAGTTCTTCATGGGAAAAAGACGAAAGCTATACTTGAGTTTTGCTACAACTTAATGAAGTTTCAGAAAAGGAATCTGATCCTTCCTCTGGCACTTGGATGTTGTATCTTTGTAAACAGTGTGGGAAGGGTTTTTGTAAGATTTATAGGAACTGGCAATTGGCAGAACAAATGTTAGCTCCCACTCTGGCCTCATAAAGCTATACTGTTGGCTTTGTAGAGCTCTCAAATAATGTTACTGAAAAACAGAAGTGAAATCAACACCATTCCATCTACTGCCAGCCTGGGGCCTCCAAAGTTTATCAACCAAGGTTCACTTGCCTCTCAGAAGTTTCAGTATGTATTAGTATCAGCCAGATTGTAGTATTTTACCACACCTGCCCCCATCCTTAGAAAGTTGTCTCTGAAATAAAAGGTTTGCAAAATAGTTCACCTATAAGATGGTGATGGATGCAAGGATTTTCAATTCAGGGCAATATGATGGGAAAGAAATGGTGGTTTTCCGCATGTCTTGCAATGAACTTGATACTCAGGCTTGTGAGAGCTGAGATAGTCCTATGATGTGTATACAAGGCAGCTAGAGTTACCAAGAACCAAGCAACTAATAGGGGGTGGCCAGCTTAATTATGAGGTTGGAAAGGAAAGAAACGAGAAGCAACAACATTCCTAGAGAATTGGGTTTTGTGTAACAGAATATAGAGTCTTTATTTCAGACTTTTTACTTGAAGGGGAGTGATTGATTATTAAACCCCATATCTCCCATCTTGAAATAAAAGTTTCAAATGACTCTCTCACCTAGGCCTTAGAATCTCCTTGTTCTACCCAACATGCAACAGCCTACAGGTTAATGTGCGATTCATTCTCACAGGCCAAGGTCACTCAGCATTCCTTGCTGTAGGAGTTGTGAATGAGGAGCTGTGCTGCAGATTTTGCTGAATGAAAGGGAGTTTGTACTTGTGAAGTCGCAGTCGGCCTCCCCCTCTCCCCATCAACCCCTTTAAAGTTGGTGGCTTGTCTCTTTACCCTGTCAGTCTTCCAATACTTATCCTCTAACCGTGATAGGGAAATGTCAAGCTCTCTGCAGAGGGGGGAAGAGTGTCTCAATTATGCATCTAAATGTACTTGTTGCACAAAAGAGCTCCAGTGCTGATTTCCCCCACTCGGCTTTGAGGGACACACTTTGGCCCTCACCGCCCTGAAGACAAAAGCAGGCACACATAAATGCTGCTGCAGCTCCTGGCCTGGCCCCGGTCAGGCCATGCATTCATGCTGGGAGTGTGGAATTTCCCTGTCACACAAAACCATGGCAAGGTCAAGAGGCAGATACACTAATCAAGGAGCAGAGCCAAACCTTTCAATGTCTTCTCTCTGGCTTCCAAGATGGGGGAGGCAGAGCGGCCCTTCTGGCAGGTCACAGTGGGATAAAATGTCCAGGCAAAGTAACTTCATCACTCTAATGAATCTCCAAGCAGATAGACAAAACATCAATAATAAATAAACATGTGCTGAACATCTTCTGCTCTAAGAAAAGAACTTCTTGGGAGTATAAAGAAGTAGAGCAGAGCGCTGCTGTCAGTCCAAGTGCAAAACCATCTGTGGGAGCACATGTCCCATGGATGTGGTAGTCTGTCCAATAGTAGGACCCCTTCTCCCCCGGTAAGAGAACTTTGATTTAGTTCAAGGATCATGTGGCAATGTGTTTTCCTCAATACTAAGCTTTTTCAGGCCCAGGGGGGTGAATACTGATTGGTCAAAGCCAATGTCTTTAAATGCCTGTATGTTAGAATCACTCAGGGAGCAGTTGAAGAGCTCTTATAACAGTACTCTCCCCCTGCTTCTGAATGGGTCAAACATTATTCCCAAGTAGTTTCCAGAGTTCCCCAGGTGATTTTAAAGTACTGTCAGGGCTGAAAAACAGTGGTCTTAGTCAACAGGATTACTTCATTCTTTTCTTAGTGATTGGCTTAAGGTCAGTCATGTGATTCAGTTCAGGTCAAAGATGTGACAGGTGTTTGTTGGGAGGCTTTCAGGAAAATTTTCTTTGGGGGACAAATATGGGATTATGCCCTTTTATTTGAAAGCTTTGAGCAATGTTTTGAAAGGAGGTGAACTATGAACAGGTGCAGACAACTTGCGATGATGAAGGAGAAAGCAGCAAGAGGCAACACCCAGAGGAAAGCAGAAGAGCAACGTGGTCCACCATGACGTTGCTTGACTGATGGTGTAATTAAGACTGAAACCTCCCTACTTCTAGACCCATAAACCTAAAACTTGGCTGCACATGTAAACACCTACAGTTCTTTGAAAACTACCGATGCTTGTGTCTTACCACAGGATCTGATTTAATTGGTAAGTGGTAAAGTGTGATCCTCAGGACTTTCGGAATACTCTCAGTTGGTTGTATTGTGTAGCTAGGTTTGAGAAGCAGTGTCCTAAAATTCTTGCATGAGTCTACAAATTTCCTGTGGTTTAGCTCAGTTCTTCTCAAAATGAGATTCCCTTGATCAGCAGCATTGACTTGGCTTGGGGAAATTTATTTGAAATACAGATTTTAGATCCACTTTTACTCTACTTGATCAGAAGAAGTGAGTGTTGGGAGCAACAATCTATAGTTTACCAGGCCCACTAGATGTTTCTTATGCATACTCCAGTTTAAAACCACTGAGTGAAGACACTTGACTCCTTGATCTCTGTTACTTGCTGCACAAAACATCCAACTTGATACAACAGGTAGAGGACAAAAATGTTATTGCAACTGATAGAATTTGGTTAAATGAGATGAAAAGGGGCAAAACATGACAACCTGTCATAAAATGTTTTTAGCTTATTTAGGAAATGGGGAGAGTGGAGGAAGGCAGTGGCATTCCAATCAAGTTGAGGCAGAAGGAATTTCTAGAGTTGAGAAAATAAAACTTTAAAAACACAAATTAGAGCCATATTCCTCAGGACCTTGAGTGACAGCCTAAAGAAGTTATGCTTTACCTCATAGGTAATGCAGAGGCACTAAAGAAATTGAAAGACAAAGGTTTTAAGGGGGCAAAAAAGCAAAAGTGACATCAAATTGGAAGAGCAAGCTGGGGAGACTAGAAGGAAAAAAGAAGCCAAGTGCAGAGACCAGTGGAGATCACCAGGGTTTCACCTAAACTCTGGGGTCCCCATTTAACATCTGAAATATTCTCTCTGATCCTAAGGACCAAGAAGCATCATGAAGTAGACCTTTGACTTTTTGCTGGGACGTGTGGAAGGCTGCCCAGCAACCTGCTTTTTCCTGACACCTGAGAAGAAAAATAGCAATGAGTTTCTTCCATCATACTCCAGTGTTAGTTATGAGCAATTGGTTACCTTATGGCAATGAGGATAATGTGAATCATTCTCTAGCAAACAAAGACAGGAGGAACCAGGTTTATAGTTGGGGGAAGATCCTGCCTACTGTGAGCATTTTCCCAGGCTGGACTGTAAAAGCTGCAAAAGAATTTTCTGCTCACAGGTTATGACTTTTGTGTTTCTCTGCCTGGTTAGGAAGTGTTGCCAGGTAAGCAAAGGAGAATTTGGCTTTTAGAATACATTTCCATTAGCCCTGGGGTTTGACAGCTAGTTCCCAGTGGCAACCTGCAAAGCATGTGAGGTCTCCAAGTTGGCAATGCTGGCATCTGACTAATGGAGAACATTACCAATGAAAATTAGCAATCTTGCATCACTGATCAGAATTCTTGTGTACCTTTCATGTGGAGGAACACAACAAGTCTTCCAAAAGAAGTTGAGACTGGTTTTAACATGGCTTATTGGTCATCGAGACAGGAAATATTTAACATGACTCAGATTCATTTGACTTGTCTGGAGTCTAAGGTTTCCAGGTGTTGGTTTTACTAAGAGTTGCATTCTTCTATGTATTGAAAAAAAATGTACTCTCTCATCATTCAAGGACAGATACAATTAGCTTGGTCTGGCATTGTTTTGCTCTTTATTTTTGCCAGATTTTTAAATGTAACACTTTTGGAGAAATGGGGTGTTCTAAATGTTAAACTAAGAAGACCAGTGCTGAGCAAGGATCCCATAAGAACTGTGTTGGCATCTTGGACTGAATAGAACCCAGATGGGTTCTGGAATTGGAGGATTAATGTTTACATAAAATGGCCTCAATATTCACGTACAACAGTGATCCTCCTTGAGACAGCTTGATCCACAGCCTCATGTGTCCATGAAGTTGGAGGTCAGATGCCATTTATTTTGAATTATGGCTAGCATAAAGTGGTCCAAATGATTTAAAAAATGTTTATTTCAGCTTGTGTTGAAAGGTGGCATAGTTTGAGAGGAGATGCAGGAAACTGAGGCGGTGAACTTACTTTCCTTTGAAATGATGTTGGAATTGAGAAGCTGAGGGCTGTAGTTGAGGGTGAGGTCGTTTAGCTTCTTAATCTCGTCTTTTTAGACTGTTGTGAAACTCTGCTTTTTGAACACTTACTACTGCATTTTTTTGGTAATAATAGTAATAGCTGGGCAGAAGAAGATGTGACTGTGGCTTTTTGACCCCGCTTTAACCAGGACAACAAATGTAATGACAGTAATGAAAACACTCTGAGAGTTTCTTTATTTATCTGCCCATGGGAAGTTTCAAGATAGAAAAGAGCTTTCATTAGTGAATTCTACCAGTGGGAAGATAGATGCAAATAATACCAAACCCATGGAAACAAGGAATGCTGCTTATCATTTTCTGGCCTGCCAATCAGGGTACCCTATTCTAGAGCCACCTTTTCCATTAATGAACCAGGCAACAAGATGACTAGTTGAATTTGAATTTTAGATAAACAATGAGACAAGATACTTGACATATACAATTTAAAGGAGAAGAAATTTGTTTTGACTCATGGTTTCAGAGATTTCAGTCTATGGTCAGCTGGTTCCAAGGCAGAAACATCATGGCACAAGGGCGGCATGGAGCCAGGAAGCAGAGAGAGCAAGGAAGAGTCTGAGAACCAGACACCATCTCCAACCTCAGATCCCCATGACTCACCCAGACATACCCATAAGTATGCTTTACTAATTTCCTGCATGTCTCTTAAACCAGTCAAGTTGACAATCCAGGCTAACCATCACACAATGAATAATTGCTCTACTACACACCCATTTCATATAATATTTGAACATGTATTTTTTATTTGCTAAATCTGATGGCTCTACCTTTGGGTATTGTGTTAGTCAACTTTCCCATCACTGGGACACAGTACCTGACACCCACAACTTAAAGGAGGAGAGGTTTAGTTCATGGTTTTAAGGAATCAGTCCATTGTCACCCATCTCCAAGGTAGAAACATCTTGGCAGAAAAACATGGTAGAGCGAAAATGCATTAGTTCATGGTGCCCAGGAAGCAGAGAAGGGGAACAGTGCCAGAGGGGAATTGACCAGATGTAGTACCCATGGTCAAGACTCCATCACCCACCCAGATGCACCCAGAAGTGTACAGCATTGATGTCCTATGTGGCTCTCAAGGCACTCAAGTTTCAGCTTACTTGAAAGATGGGGAATGCAGGCATCAAAGATTAAACTATTTTATTTGAAACAATAAAAAATTTTAAAGCAATTAGAATCACTTTGACATGATAATTTTAAAATGAAGTTTAGCAAATTCTTTTCCTACACTTAAGATTTTCAAAACAGTTCCTTAAACGATGTATCTGAGTCCATATAATACTGTCTAAACTGGCAAAGCACTTCCTTTTTTTCCATTTAATATACATATTTGGATTTTAAGGTGCTCTTTCAGGTTAACACCAATTATTAAGTCTTTTCGGCTTCTGCAGAGATTGAAAGTATTGGATTTTGAAAAATTCCTCTCTCATCAATTAGTTTGTTCATTTCCAAGCACATAAAAGGGTCTCTAGACCAGTTAGTAAAAAGTGTTTTTGCACAAGCAAATGGCAATTTTTGTATCCCTTAGAACTAAACTTATTATTTATGTGTGTGCATCAAGACGTGTTTGTGAAATTCAACCCAGTTCATCAAATGTCTTAATAGGCAGAAATTGGAGTTCTAATATTTTATTACACAGTATATTTACATATACAATTGTCCAAAGCTCAGATGATGGGAACAGAGTTTTCAGTCTAAAGTAATTTCTGTAAATTGAAGAACTATTAAAACTGGAGTTTGTAAATGAATTTTTCATTTCTTAAATTTTATGAAATAAAATAGTGAGATGTTCAGGAAGGTTATCAACAGTGTTCTTTTAAAAACAATCATATAACTGTGGAAAAGCAAAGACTCTTACCCAACTTAATCTGATAATTTAGGGTTAGAAAAGATTTCAAGGGCTGGTCAAGATGTGTTCTGTGTGTTCAGCAGAGAAAAAGTTTAGAAATTTTGGGGCCAAGTGAATTATACAGCATGGTGTTATTAAGAACAGGCGAAATATTAAAATCTGAGTGTTTAAAAAGTGACTCCTATATTATCTAAATGGATCTGCCATTTTCTATGAGGCCAAACAGGAAGTAGAGATAACAGGCTCTTTTAGGTTGGGATGCCTTTCCCATTTCCATGTCTCTTCTCCCCTTTACCTGGAATCACTTATGGAATATGTGTTTTATGATTAATCTCTTCTTTCCCCTAGGAATCCCCATGAGATGATATTATTATGTCATTTCCCTTTCTGGTGTCCTTGGGACAAGACACCACAGTAGACTGTGAGAAGTCTGGTGTAGTCTCCTGTTGATGCTGGTCCACAAGTTTCTCAAAAGATTACAACTCCTAGTTAGTTTGTTTTTATTTTAGTGCCTGCACTTCTAGAAAGCTATACTCCCTCCAAATACTATCATGTAATGCTATGTGATGAGATTTATGCCAAACATTTTATGTGTATGATCTCATTTAATCTTCAGAATAATTGCATGAAGTAGACCTAATCACCTTTAAGTAATAGATGAGAATTTTGAGGCTCATGAAAGTGAAATACCTTCCCCAGGGACACATGGGTGGTCAATCACACCAGAAGAATTTGAACCTATGGCTCTAGAAGGTGTGATGGATATATTATCCTAAGATACTAGGATTTTAATGAAAATAACATTTATTAAAAATAATGATTATTATTTTATGGCAACATCTATTTAGCACTTACTATGTGTCAGGAATTGTGATAGCTGCTTCACTGATCATTGTATTTGCACCACTGTTAAGCAGAGTTACATATACTGAAGAGATAGGGGAGGGACACTCAAACTATATTTTTCGAAGTTACATAACTAAAAAGAAGCAGACCCAGGACCCTAAGCCAGAACAGTTTCTGTCAGACTTTTATGCTCTATCCTCTTTATCCTTTCTTTTTGGGGTTCTCCTAGCTATTCCTGGTTACAGTGTAGAAAGGTTTGAATTCCAGCCTCCTCCACTGGCCTTGTCTCTACCCTGCCTTTTTCTCTGAGTCCTGGTCTGGAGCAGTCATTACAAAAATGACTGCCTGCCCTGCTGGTTGTAGTACTACTGCTGCCTATCCTGAAATTGACTTGAAGTTAAATCGGCATTCACTGCCCTTGGAACAAAGCAACTTTCCCTTGGGCTTTTTGGCTGAGGCCACTGTTATCAATGAAGGCACGCAAAAGACCTTGCTAGAGGAAGAAAGTTCCAGCTTCTTGGAACCTGATGTCGCCTCGCTTGAAAAGAAGGAACCTAGTTTTAACAAAAGGAAAAATGGTTCAGCCTTGCTGTCCAACAATATTGTGAATCTTGTGAACTTGGCTGTTGAAGTTGGGGAACTGTGGAAGAGACATACGGTGATCATTTGTCCTGGTTTATGCCTGTTTTATCTCAACATAATTAATAATTAGCTTTCTGTTTCATCTTCAAAAGTGTTCCGGTTGGACGATATGTTATATGGTTGTCCTATCTAAGACAGTTTAAAAACTAGATAATAATGAGTTTTGTTTCCCTCTATTTATTTATTCATTTGAGAAATGTTTATTAAGTACTTCCCTACTTCAGGCACTGGTAGGGAAATGAAACAGATCAGGTGCCTGTCCTTGCTGGAGACTAACATTTATTAGGGGAGACTGGCAAGTAACAAGTAAGCGATAAAGAAAAATATTATTAAAATTGTGCTAAGAATAATGGCTGACATAGTTGGCAAAGAGAAAAGAACAGCAGAGTTGCCTCTGGGGAAAGGTTGAAACAGGGACCTGGGAGGATGAAGAGGAGGATGAAGAGGAGGATGAAGAGGAGCCAACTGTGGGGCGTGGGTGGGATCAGACTGAAGAGCATGCCTGAAGCCTGCCAGCTGGATAGAGCTAAATTAGCTCCCAGAATTGAAACAATTGACCGGAAGCAATTGTGGAAACAAGGGAAGGCATCAGGGAGAAGGGGGTTTATCAGCAGGCTCCTGAAAGGTGATTGAAGGACAGTTCTACTGGGGAAGAAGCAAACTGAGCAAGGGCCAGGCTGGGCCTGCAAGTAGCAGGTGGTCCATCAGCTGGCTCTGTGAAAAGCAGTGGGGAACATGCAGGAGTCTGGGCTGGGCTGGAATGGGGAGTTTGTACCCTGTAGTTTCTGGTTTCATGCTTGAAGTCATACTGCCCCTAAATCTTTCAGCTTGCTGGTTGGTTTCTATGCCAGTACTCCAATGGGTTAATTAACGACTGAAATAATCAACCTGCTTATTTGGTAAAGAAACCAGTAGATTTTCTAGGTGGGAGAAATGGCCTTGTTTTATTTCAGATTCAAGGTCAGAGTTGAGGGTTACAAGAGGATTTATGCCAAGGTACCGTCTATTTTGATAACCATAATTCTAGTTTGGGCATACTTTAAGGTATGAGAAAAATATTACTCATATTGCAGTTGCTCAATCTGACTTCCTTCTCCCTCAGCTTCCGTCAAATTACATGGGAAATTTTTGAACCAGATCTCTAATCAATAGGCTCTAACTAGGCTTTAGAACTGCATCTCTAATATATTGTGAGTTTGTGTAGAGCCAGAGTATGGCTCTGTTTTCTGTATTAACATATCAATTTATTCCTTGGGGCAGGTTCATATTTAGGAAAAATGGAAGGGGATTTGTAATTAATCTGAAGTATGATAGATCTAATGCCTACTTCACTCCTCTCCTTATTCACAAGACTTTGTCACTAACCCATGTGGTGCTCAGT
>RJWT010002077.1:0-43030 GCA_004365215.1 Cuniculus paca
GGGGGATCCTGAGTGGGAAGCCTCGTATCTTGCAGCTCACTGTGCCATTAAGATAGCTCTTACTCTGCTTATTCTGCATTTGCTACACTGAAAATAAGCTTTTGCTTTACACTGTACCAGTCTTGACTCTCCCATTTTCTGCTAAGAGCCCCACTTCTTCATTCTTCGCCTGAGAGAGGGCAAGGACCCAAAGGAAGGTAGAGGGTCATTATGGGAGACTCCTGGCCTTCCTTCCTCAGAAACCCCACCACCACCAGATGCACAAATGTATTGTGTTCCAATCTACTCAGGTGCATCATCTCCTATAGCATCCTTCTGTACCTGGCAAATGGAAAAGGTTCATTGCTTTCACCTAGCAAATATGGATCCAAAGAAATGTCTCTGGATACTTTGAGAAGCAAGCGTGTTGACTTCATCATGCAGTCCAAGTTTGGCATCATAAACACAGACAGAGTAACTAAATTGGCTGCCAAAGTTACCACAAGTTCCAGGGTAAGGCAAGGCAGGAGAGGGATAAGCATAACCATTGTGACAGAGTCCCTAAGGGGCAGCACTCTCCAAGCAGGAGGGGGAGCAAGAGTATCAACTCTGCAGGATGGGAGGCCACTACCCCTGAGGCAGGTGAGAGAGCAGGGAACATGAACTGGCAGCACTTGATAAGGCTACAAGGACTCACCATTCTCACTCCTGACTCACATGGGTACTAATACCAGGAGTCCGGGGAGCAATTGATGAGTCTGGGTATTTGGGACCCAAATTCCCAAAGGCACAGGGGTTGTGTTGTGGCAAGGGAGACTTTGATGTAAGGCTGATTTAGGGGATTATACTGCTGCACTGCTGCACATTTACCAGGAACAGTTGGCCCATGATCCATGGTTACCTAACATGACTTAATAGGAGATTGGGTCTCCTGGGAAATCCTGAAGCACACAGGCATGAACCTGCATCCACTACTTCTGCACAGCCTGGAAAATTCACCCACTTCTACTTACCTGGTTGCAATTCTGAGTAAGATCAACCATGTGGATTTATTGTAAGAAAAGCTTTTTTTATTGTGAGGCTACTGTGTCTGAAAAAGCACTATTTTAGAAAGTAGATGCAGAAGACATTTTGCAACAACTAAGATGATACAAATTTGAGCCACAAACGTCACTTCAGATCACGCTTGCTCCACAAGCAGCCCATCCGTGAGTTTGTTGCCCCTGTCTCCAAGGTTCCCTGTGGCTCTGCTTCATGTCTTTCTGGGCCAGGGCTCCAGTGTCCTCTCATGTTCATGCACCTTCCCTGCATCAGCCAGAAGCACTATCCAGCTCCATCCCTCACTTAAACAAAGGTAACTCATCAGCATTGGAATTACCAGGCTTCCTTGACCACTTGGGAGCTTCCACACCCTGCCGTAATTCTGCCAGTGTAGCTTTGAGCCAGTTCAGCATGCAGACCTATGAGAACAGTCAACCTTGTTTTCACTCCGATTGCATTCATTTGCATACATGGACAACATTGAGAAGAGAAGAGAGTTCTCCAACTCTGAGGACTATGTTAACTTGGAAAAGAGGGTGTATTCAAGCAGGATGGGAACATATCAGCAGCCTGTAGGTGAAGCACAGTGGCGTTCTGCTCAGAAATACTGCTCACTCACTGGACATGCTCACTGTATGGTAGCCCACTGGAGTCACGACAATGAAAAGCCACCTTCTTCTTCACCTTTCTTAACCCTCCAGCTGCTGCCTTGAGATGATATCACCTTAGCACAGCTTACCAGTAACATAAATCACATTCTTGTACTATTCAGAACTCTCATACAAGGAAGGAACTGAGTTCAGAACTCCCTGTCTGCCCATTCAAATAGGGGAAGCAAGAATTTCTCACAAATGAGAGCACTTTGTGTTTCATCAAAGAGGAGCTAGAGTGGTTATTGAAAACATTAAGCTCCTTTGTGTGTGTGAGATTGAAATCCAAGGACATGAATCTCAACCCTCACCAGCTTGTACTTATGGTGTCTACTAATTGCTGTTTATCAGAAGACAGCTACTCGTTCTTTTACCCAATTCTGAAAAATTGGCATCACTTCAGTACTAATGTCAGGAGCTGTTTGCTAAAGCATCCCTAGAGCTCTCAATTCCTAGACCTCTACAACGAGGTCATCTACAAGACTCTACCCAGCAAGGAGAATCGGAAATGTTTGTCCTTGGGTTGTACCTGACAGCTAACCTCACCTTGTCCCTAAGTGTAAAGCTGTGATGAGTCACTAGAGCCCTGAATGCTGATCTGATAGTGGCATTGTAAAAGTCGAGAGATAACAAGAGCCTTGCAACATGACCATGGTCAGTTTTTTGCCTTTAATGAATATTAATGCATGCCAATGTGAGATATCACTTTTATTGTTAAAGTTTATTGGTACAATTTACGTAATGATCTTAATCATCATAAGGAATTTGAACCTGTATATGATGTATCTTAATTCGTCTTTATTTTCCAATCCACTAACCACCCTTCAACCCTTCTTCCTCTCTTTATTTACAAAGCTTTGTTTCAATTTTATCCTTCTTTTTATCATTTTCTTCTGTTCCCTTCTTTCCTGCCTGCCTTTCTCTCCCCTAGTTCCTCTTTGCTTTTGAACAGTTTCTTCCTATTTCACAATAGCTATTGTGCACTTTGGTCCTTGTTTACTCTTTCCATTTCTTACACCAGGGAGATAATGTGATATTTACACATGTGTGTATGACTTAGTTCACTTGAGAGTATGGTCTCAAGGTGCATCCATTTACTTAGAAATGTCTCAACTTTACTCTTCTTTATGGCTGATTAGTACCCCATTGTACAAAAAAAAGCACATATTTTTTAGGCATTCCTTGGTTGATGGGCATTTCGGCTGTTTCCAACATCTGGCTATTACAAACTGTGCTGCTATGAACATAAACTGAAGAATAGATAAAAAAAGATGAGGCATTTTTATACAATTAAATATTACTCAGTTATAAGGAAGCATAAATTTGAAACTTTTATAGATAAATGGATGCAACTAGAAACAACATCCATAAGTCAAATAAATCAGACTCATGTGTAAACATCATATTATCTCCCTCATGTAAGAAACTGAAAGATTAAATAAAGTCCAAAAGGTACCATAGATATTGTGAAAGGGAATGAAACTGCTCAAAAGGAAAGAACAACTGGGATGGGGAAAAAAGAGAAAAGAAGAAAGGGGAAAAAATTAAAAAATATATATATATACACACACAAAATAGTTAAGATAATTGTACTAATGATCCTATTAGTTCAGGGAAAGAAACTGGGATTGCTTATATTATCTGCTCTGTTTCACATGCCTGTACCTTGTACTCTGAGCAACTATTTTGAAGATAACAGTATGCAATCTAGTGACTATCGTTAATTTTCTATCAGCTTGTTTTGCAATCCTATATTGGTTCTACTGTTTTGTTTTGTTTTTATACTTTTGTGTTCTTTTAATCTCTTTTAAATTAAATAAAATAAATAAATAAAATATTTGTTTTGTGTAACTAGTACACCAGTATTTGGTGGATATATGTTTATGATTGTTATCTCTTCTTCTTGGAGTTTTCCCTTAACAAGTATGTAGTGACCTTCTTTGTCTCTTTTGATGAGTCTTGGTTTGAAATTCACATTGTCCTGTCACATGGGGTATTGTTTTCCATCCTTTAACATTCAGTGTTTGAATTTATTTTTGAGTTAAATGTGTGTTTGTAAGAGCGTATCGTTGGATCTTACTTCTTGATCCATTCTGCCAATCTGTTTCTTTTGATTGGTGAATCGAGATCACTTGTATTGATGGTTATAACTGATATGTATTGGCTTGTCCTTCACATATCATTTTCCCATTGTTTGTTCTTTGTTTTTCCCCTCTTTCTAATTGCTTACCCTGCCTGGTAGCTTCTTTCTATTGGAGTTCTTAGAGTTTTGGTCTTCATTACTTCTTTCTAAAATATCCCTCAGAGTATTCCGGAAAGCCAAATTTCTTCAGTTGCTCTTTGTCATGGAAGTATCTTATTGTACCACTGACTGTGAAAGATAGTTTTGTGGGGTACATCATTCTGGGCTGAAGGTTGTTTACTTTTAGGGCTTGAAATACCTCATGCCAAGCTCTCCCTGATTTGAGGGCTTGTGTTGAGAAGTCTGCTGTGATTTTGATGGGCTTTCCCTTTTAGGCAATTTATTTCATTTCTTTAAGAGCTTTTAATATTCTGTTCTTATGCTAAATTTCTGAAATTTTTATTATTATGTAGTCAATGTAGATTTATTTTGGTCATGGATACTTAAAGTTTTATATGCATCATTTATTTGTATGTCAGATTCTATATCCATGTTTGGGGAGTTTTCTGCCATTACTTCTGTGAAGAAGTTTTTATGGTATTTATGCTGTCTTTTTTATTGACTCAAGTCAATCTTATGTTGTTCTTCTTTGCTTCATTTCATAGCTGTTGGATTGATTTTTTATGATCTCCTGCAATTTTTAAGATATGTTTTTTTTCATAGTCACTAGCCACTATCCTGCCTTCTAGATATGATATTCTATCCTTGCCTTCATTCAATTTGTTCTATGTACTTTCAATGGAATTTTTAATCTCTTGAACTTCTGTTTGGATTTTTTTCTTAGGTTCCATTCTTTCCTATTTTGTACATTCATGGTTTGCATCATTTCCCTGAGTGCCTATATTTTTACTCTGTCTACTCTAATATCTTTCACTTTTATCGTCTTTCCTATTTTAACCTGAGAGATTATTTTTTCCATAGCCTCATTCATTTTTTTTCATTCCTGCTACTATAATTTCAGAATGTTTAAGTGGGAGGCTTCCAATTTCCTCTATCTCTTTGTGCTGTGAATGTGTCCTGAGTGGGCTGAAGATCCGAGGTTGCTTTTTTTTTTTTTTACATCTTGTCATTTTCTATTTTCTATCCTGTATTTTATTTTGTTTTCTGTATTGACACTTGTAGATTTCTTATGGTAGATAACTTTGTCACTAGTATTGAGACTTCCCTAGAAATGTCTATTCCTCAGAGATGTCTGCTAGATGTAGGTGGCTCTTGGTCTTTGTAGCTGTCCCAAGAAGCTGCCTTTCCAATGTATTTAGTCTAAGAAGCTACTATCTATTTGTCTCAACACCAAGTCCTTTGGTATTGGACTATGGTGATGGTTATGACCCCAGACAATCACAATGTTATCATACAAGGAAGAAAAATTGATTATAACAGGTATGACATTCTGGCTATCATAGTACAGTTAACAATAGCAATAGCATCAAGCAAAGCCTACCTACTGACAAGCTGTGGTAACTATTCACTTGATATCTCTAACCACAGGAGCAAGTCCTACAGTTATTTAAGACAATCCAACATACACCAAGAAATTGTATGCCATGTTTCCCCTTAGCAGAGTGATGTTACCCTTGGGGGGGTGTGTTTAAGAGGGGACAAAACAGAGAGATGAATGAGGACACACACAGTAGAAGCCAGACTGGAGGGCAACAGATGATCACCAAGTTTTGGGAACCTGGAAAAGAACACAGAAGAGAAAGAATCAAAGAGAAAGCAAAAAAATATTGGAGAAAACCAGGAAAAAAAGAGACAATGTTCACTCACATGAAAATATCATAAAACCAAGAGAGATAGTGGAGGAAAGAAAGAAAGAAAACAAATAGGGTAAAACAGAAAGGTAAGAAACCTAAATAGTGAAAAAAGAGGAAAAAATGTCATACAGAAAAAGGAAAGCCAATCAAACAAAGAAAAACAAAACTAATAAAATTCCACCAGTGTCCACAGTTCCGTGGTAGTGTCCAAATCAGATCCCAAAACTTTGTGGTGTAATTGCATCAAGTTTGCAGTAGGATTTGTGCTGGGTATGAGGCTGATCTTGGCCTCTTGGTGTGGGCACTGGGACTGGTCTTAAGCTTACAAAGTTCTGGATGGATGTCCACTTCTCCTTATCATGATGGTCTCTGTGGCATACTCCCAGTTGCTGTATTGCCCTCCAGTAGGGAAAGCCTGGATTTGCTACCAGATCTGTGTACAGTTGGTTTCTTCTGGCCCTTGTACAGCTTCCTCTGTTCCACACCACTGACTCTTCTTACATGCTGGTCATTGAGTGCAGGGGGAGTACCCTTGTCCCGCTACAGATCAGGGCTGCTTGTCTGCTTATTCTTCTGGACCAAGGCTACTTTGATTATCTCAGACCAGGAAGACACTGCCAGTTCTTTGTGTTTAGGTCTTAGACTGGCTTCTGGTGCCCACCAGAGTGGAGTCTAGGTGGTCCCAACTCCTACTTCTCACATGCTCATGAAAGTCTACTGTGACTGGATGATTTTTCCATCTTTCCACCTCAGGACTTGACAGTGAAGTGACCTGTAGCTGTTCTGCTGCTTGAGTTTTCCCTGAGCCCTTTGAAATAAAATGGTGGCTCTGCCCGCCCATTTCTGTTCCCTGTGTCTGCATGCCAGAGCACAGTGCTGGTTCACCTCACTTACCAACCGCTGACTCTACAAGGCCCCTTGGGAAACACTGTCTCTTATTCTAACTGCTGCTTCAGACTTCCCTGCCACTGCTGGGCTGCTGGTCCCACCTGCACTGTTAGGTTGCTGGTCCTGTCCTAACCACAGTTGATTTTACACCAGTTTCACAACCTTAAAAAGAAACAATTACATTCTCTGCAAGGATACCCTCCAGAAGATGATAATGACCTCAGGAACCATGTCCCAAGGTGACATCTCGTGTTCACAGGAGAATGAATAGCACCAGACAAAACGTCAGCCTCCAGGAGGAACTGAACTGTGGGTCCTTTAGGGTCTGCTTGGTGGCATGACAGCTGTGTTTGGAATAGACAACAGGATGCTAACCATTTCACTAATCCAGGGAGAAGGATGAGACTCTGGCTGTCTCACGTCATGTCTGAATTTTTCCTTTTTTCCACTGAGTCCTCCTTAGTGCATTCTTCAGCCAGTGAGGTGAGATGGAAATACATGTGCCCCTCCTGACCCCCATTCCCTTTGAAGCCATGACAGCAGTGTGGCATGAGAGGACAGGAGTGCTGGTGAGACCAGTATTAATCCTGCTGGTATAGATTTTAGTAACAAGTATCTTATCTCACCCAGGGCAACCTCTCCATCAGTCTAAAGGTGTTTTCATATTAGGAAAAAAATAGTTCAAATATCTTCCCCTAAGTAAAATGCATGCTGCCTATTGTGCTGTTTCACCCGGAACATATTGCTGGCCTCCCAAAGAACTCATTTCCACTTTGGAAAAAGCAATTCTCATCTCAGGAAGGGGTGTCAAAATCCACATCCAATGTCTCAGGCAGTGAAAGAGAGTTTAATATCACCATTTGCTCAGGAGTAAACCAGACTAATGAGTGTAGACAAAAAAGGTCACCAGGAATGTGGCATGTTACCCAGGTCGTGTCTTCGGTGCATAAGCCTCATTCAGAATCAGCAGCCCTGACAGTGGAGGAGATGGTTACCAACTCAGTGAACGTGTGGGATACTGTGCTCCAGCCAACTCTCCAAGAGCGCTACACTAGATCTGTAAGAAGCAAATGTCTGAATGCTCATTTAACATTAACTTCATTGTTCTGCCTGAATGACTGAATCCTGCAGTACAACTCTGGGGTCATTCTCTACTGCAGTTAAGCATCGGGGTAAAAGGATGTGGTTGGAAGGCCTAGAGACGGAACTTTCACACAGCGTTGTTTCCATGTGAGATTACAGCCAGAATCACACAACTCACTCACTCAGGAACTTCAATTGTAGATCATGCCATTAGTAATTATCTGGAAATTGTAAGCTAAAAAGTGTTTCAAATCAGGCCTAAACAATGAACATATAATTGTGGTAATTACAAAGGTAATGCAACTTAGAAAACCTTTCTATAAAGTGTGATAAAATAATTTTAGTATTCAGTGACAAAGACCTAGACATGGCTGAAACATAATTCTGGTTTTAGAACACCCTTTGAAAGTAGGGGCATCATTAAAGTATATAGCTCATTAATTAGAAAATTTCATTCTTGTACTAAGACTTTCTTTTTAAGCATACATGCTAAATTAAGGTAAAATTTTCTTTGGGAGAAGAAAACTTAGCATACCAGTAAGATTTTTTATTCATTTAAGTTAAATTTAAAGAATATATAAAATTGTTTTTCCTCTAAAAGACTATACCCCATCATTTTTAAGAACTGCTCTGTCATTTACTCACTGAATGACCACAAAGTAAGTTGAAATTTTCATTAAATAAAAGCAAATTATTATGATGTGACATTCATCTACTGAATACATTTTTCTAATCTTTCACATATAAAAGTCCATGCCATTTTTCAATTTTCTACTCTTAGAAATCTCAGAAAGGAAAAGATGATAAAGAAATTTTAACCCTCAAAATTTAAAATACTGGGAAACTGGAGTATCAATAGCCTAGGCTATAAAGTTCTTTAAGTATCTGAATATATACACAAATTCCAAAATCTTAAAATGTACTTTTTATATTCATCTAGTCTAAGGCTAATGGTTTTTTAAGAAAAATGCTGTGATGTGAGGCTTTCTTCTTCTTAGAATGAAGAAAGTCAGGGCAGTGCCACTACCTTGTGCCCTCAGGGATCCAGGACAGAAGGGCTCTCCACAGTGTTCTGGCAGCTCTCGGCTTTCCGCAGGCTGTGGACACCCACAGCATACACCGACTCTTTCTCCATTCTGCTCAGCACTTGAGCCCATCGTAGTGAAAGCAGGAGCAGGACACTGTTTGTTCTGGTCATGCCTCCATCCAGCATACCTGTGCACTGACTCAGAGAGTGGATTCACTTACCCCACCTGCCCTTTCTCCCAAAGACAGAAAAACCATTTTGTACATCCAGTGAAACAAGAGAAGAGGAGTTACTCTTTTCCACAGGTAAGAATCAGTGAATCCATGCTGAGCTGACAGAAGTCACATGAACTACAATGTAAAGAGACATAAGAGCGAGAAAATGAGTCTCCTAGAAAGATGGCAGAGTGGTAAGCACCAACAAATCAGTCTCTTCAAGATTTGGAATACAGACACTGGAGAATACCAACTTGGGGGAAAAAAGAAGGAAAGAGGTAGATCCCTGGGACCCAGGAAGGATCTGAAGAGACAATTGGAGCCTACAGAGAAACTGAAGAGACAGAACACAACTCAGAAAAAGGAGCACTTTCTCACCAGCCGATCTGGTGAGAATTCCCACCAATTGATCTTCCTTGTTTGCCACTACCTAGGTTGTTGGAGGGTCCAAAAAGTATTACAGCCCAGTATCAATGAATGAGATGCTTAGTCAAATAGGCTGCAACCTTTCATACACGATAAACAGAAACACAAATGTCAAAACTCAACTCTGCCTAAAAGACATCTCCAAAAAGTAGTAATTTCCCTAGGAGGCCTTGATACTAGTGACAAAGCTACTTACCATAAACAATTTACAAACCTTAACACAGAAAACAAATTTTAAAAAGCAGAAAGTGAGAGAACATGGAAGGGAAACCCAGTATCCTCAACTCACCCAAAGCAAATTCAGGGGACATTGAGGTGGAAGAAATCAAAAGCAACCAGCTGAAATGGTAGCAGCAGAAATAACAAAATGGTATAATGAGTCTTTTGATAAAACTGAAATAGATATAATTACACAGATAATTAAGAGATGATGACCGTAATGAAGGAAATGGTTAATGAATCTAGAGTGGATAGTGATTTTTAAAAACAGAAGAGCCTAGCTAAGACATGGGAACTAGGAATGCCTATCAAAGGAAAGAACTGGATTCCATAAAACAGATATCCAGAAGTTTAAAAATTCTTTTGAAAGTATATGCAGCAGAATCAACCAACATATAAACAGAATACCAGATATAGAATACAGAGTTGTAGTTGGAAACATCACATTAAAGCACTCTTAAATATTGCAAGAGATCATAAAAAAATCAATCCAGTAGCTGCTATACAATGCAAAGAAGAATAATATAAGATCAATTGGAATCAAGAAAAAATTAGAAGACAGCATTGGGGGTTTGGTCAGGCCTCCAAGCCCCTAAAATGAGTATACAGCTTAAATAAAAGAGACAATGTGATATGATTGTGGGGTCCAGAAAGCTAAGAAGTCTCTTGGAGCTAAGACAAAGTCTTCTCTGGATTGCCCATATTTATTGGATTTCAGACAAATGTGGGGGGTATGAAGAAAAATAAAAAGAAAAGCTGAGGTAAGCATGGGAAACTGAGCAGAACATTGAGAAATTAGAAGAAAAACTTTTCCAGGAGTAAATTTTGCCAATTAAGAGAACTATTTGAGCTTTAAAGTTGGCAGTTTATAACTCTGGAATAGGAAGTGTCAGCCCCACAGCTGAAGTCTTATCTTGCCTTCAAGGGTTATGAATATGAGCTTTATAATACATACAGCACTGTGTTCAGCAGCTTAATTCTTATATTGCTCCATCCCCAACATGATACAAGTAATTCTTACAAGTAAAATCCATACATGTCACACAGAGAACATGCACATAGAACCTTTTGTGAGATTTCCACTGTAAACAAAGTGGTATGACATCAAATGAAGATAGGCTGTGAAGAGAATTTGAGAAGCCATTACTCTTCTTACCATAGATGTACACTTTAACCCTACAGCAACTATTAAAAAATTTAAAAGACATACAATAAGCAGCCAATATTGGAGAAAGTATGGAATCATACTAAGTATTCAATCTAAAAGAATGAAGAAATAGAGGAGAAAGTGGAGGAAAGAACAGGTAAGACAGTACCTAAGAACTGACACAGTGCTACTTAAGTTCAAATGTATCAAAACGAATTGCATTCAAAGGCAAGAATTGTCAAATTTAATAAAAGAAACCAAGAATAAATGAATTAAATATGAGAATATAAACAGGTTAAAAGTAAAAGGATATAAAATACATGCCATTTTAATACAGTGGTACTGTACAATGAAAGAGTGACTACATTAATATCCAAGTAGATTTTAGAGCCAAATAATATTACTGAAGGTAAAATGAGACATTTCATATAATGAAGAGATTAATTCAACAGGAAGACATAAAAATTCTAATGGGCATGCATCCCAAAACATAGCCTCAGAAAGGAGAAGAACCGAAGAAATAGACAAATCCAAACTGTCTTATATTGTTTTTTGTTTTTCTTGTGCTTTGTTCTGCTATTGCCTCTAGCACAGATAGGATAGATGTACAAGTATATGCTTATACCATGCTTAGAACTACTCCTGAAGAGTTTACAAGAGCAGAATTTATTAAGTATCAAAATATAAACAGCTACGTTGAAGAAAATGAGACATTATGGTAGCCATAGCTGATTTCATATTTTCAGGTTCTGAAGTCCAATATTGCTTTTATTCTTTGATTTGATTGATTTAAGTCTATTTTCTACTGCTTGATTGCAATATGTGAGAAGATATGATCAGCTTTTTTGAAGAAAACAAAGGACGTTAAGGTAGCCATTGTTAATTTCTTATTGTCTGATTTGAAGGCCTGTGATGCTTTTGCTCTTTTGTTTTAGTTGGTTTTATATTATTTTGTTTAGCTTGAGTTTATTGTGTGTGAATGTATGAACAACCATTTCAAAGAAAACAAGAGACACTAAGGTAGCCATTGTTAATTTCCTGCCATTATGTTTTGAAGACCTGTATTGCTTGCATTGTTCTGCTCTGATCTGCTACACTGTGTTTTACTCTGCTTTGTCTTTATTCTCGTTAAAATTAAAAAAAAAGAATTGAAAACATCACACCACATCAATATATGTGCACCCATGTTTATAGTAGCAGAATTTGTAATAGCTAAATCTTGAAAACAACATGAATGCCCATCAACAGCAGAATGGATAAAAAATATGTGGTATTTTTATACAATGGAATATTACTCAGCTATAAAAAGGATAATCTTGAGGCTTTCATAGGTAAATGGAGGAAACCTGAGACCATACTCATAAGTGAAATAAATCAAACTTATTTATAAATACCATATTGTCTCCCTAGTGTAAAAAAAGTAATAATAAAAATAAAAAACTGAAAGAGTAAAAACACCCAAAATGTACAATAGATATTGTAATAATGAAAGGGAAAGAAACAGCTCAAAAGAAAAGAACAACTGGGATAGAGGAAAGGAGAAAAGGAAGAAAGGAAAAAATCATATATATGTAAGTATACACATATAACTGTATTGTATGCATATGTACACAAGACAGATAACTATACTACTAAACTCTGTTAGTTCATCAAAAAACAGTTTGTGCTGTCATTATTTGATTGTTTGATCATTCTCTTTATGCTTCTAAGATAGCAATATGCAATATATTAACTAGTGTTAATTTCCTAGTATTTTTTTGAAATTCTGTATCATTTCTATCCTTTTTTCTGCTTTGCTTTTTAAAATAAAAAAACATTAAACTAGCAATCCACGCTTAGGTATTTATTTAAGAGAAAAAGACACAAGAGAAACATCCATTCATACACAAAAGTATTTATTGCACTTTTACTTCTGGTGATGAAGAGCAATCCTTCTGACTATTTCTAACCAATTTCTTGGGTCAGTGTTAGCCAACGTCATTAATCCCTGGGCGAAATAGAAGTCTGGTGCCAAATGTCTGATGGTATAGGCAGGTATCTTGAAGATAACAAGAGGCATTATGGTAACCATTGTTGATTTTCAATTATCTTTTTTTAAAGTCCTGTATCACTTTCATTGTTTTGTTTTGATTGGCTTTATTCTGTTTCATTTTGTTTGGTTTTATTCTCTTTAAAAGAAAAAAAAGAAAAAAGAAAATGAGAAGAGGTTTTTTTGATTTTTTTGTTTGTTTGTTTTGGACCACAGATGCTCTGGTATTGTTGAGACTTTGCTTGAAATTTCTAGTCATGATCTAAAATGAGACCTAACAGCAACTAGCTGAAACTACTAGGTTGGTTGAATCTACAAAGTATTCAATCATAAATTAATAGCAATAAAGTTGGTCTTTCAAATTTATCTGATTGAATCATTTAAAAATATAAAAGCATGTATTGAAAACTCCTGAACAACTGGCAACTGTTCAATAACAGTTTCTCATATACTGTTGCCTATACCTGTCAGCTCAAAAATGAAAACACCCTAATTATGCAACAGGTGCCATTTTTATCACCAAATTTCTATAGGTTTGACACCTGGCATCGCCATAGCAGGCTATGTTCCAGGACTGATCGTGTTTCTGAGCCTCTATTTCTCATTTCTAAATGGGGGCAATCTTGCTTACTTTGGGCAGCGTTAAGTTAGACTCCTTGGTACACAGGATGTGCTTAGTAATGCTATCAATTATTTTCAAAATCATTGCACCTAACAAACTCAGTAGTTTGTAATCTCTGATAAAAAAAAAAGTCTTACTGACACTTTCTTTAGAATGATCACTTAGAAAAGAAACACTATCTTCAAAAGATAATTCACACAATAAATCTATAGTGTGTTCAAGTTAAACCTCTGTAGATGCAATGAAGTTGAACCATGAAAATGAGCATGCTAGATTTGTCTTCCCTACCCTATTTTGGGAAAGAAAGGAACTGTAGACCATCAAGCAAAGTTTCCTGGAAAGCCGTAAGAATGGAGTCAGGCTGCACACCATGCCAAGTGATCACTGTCCTTTTACCCTTACAGTGTTATCAACTGAATCCCCCGAGAGATGAAATTCCTTCAATTCACCCTTCTGCAGATAAGCCTAGAAGCAATTTTTCTCAAAATAAGATTTATTTTTTTATAATGATAGAAATAACCCAGTACTAGACTTTGAAAAATCACTTGTGCAATTGCCCTAAAAATGAAATTCTTAAAAACTACAGGTAAGACTCAATAATAAAAACAAGTATCTACAACAAAGCAGGGAGATAAACAAACAAACAAAAACCATATATGAAATATTCCAAAACAGCAAAATAATGTAACCTTCAAGGTATAGCAAGTCCCACATACTTCATTAAAATGCTGTCATTGTCAAGCAAAGAGCTGTCTCTATGCCATCTTTAATCCGCATACGGCAGGGTGGACAGAAGGGAATGAAGATGCTCCTGTTGCTGTTTGGCTTGCTTTTCTGTTTTTCTTTCAGGATACTTTAAAGTCAGTAGAGAGGAGCTTTGCAGCCTGGACTGAACCCAAGTGCAGAGAGTAGATCTGTGTGAGCGATGCTGAGGAAGGTAAGGAGGTCATCAGCACTGGCTGGTCTCATAGAACCAGGAAATAAAGAGACCACATGAATGAGAAAGAAACAGATATCTGAAGTAGGTTAGAGAGCATCAAAACAGACACCTCTTGCTCTGGGACCCTTTTTATTTTGCCTTAGACGTCAGCACTGTGCCTCACACTGTGTTTATTATCTCAACCAATAACTCAGACAGGTGATGAGAATGTCTGCAAGTGTAAACCGTAAACACTTGCAAACATCAAGAGTGAGCCACACACTGCAAGGATTCTGGGCTGAGGCCTCCTTATGAAAGGCAAGAAACTCCCATTCTCTACATTCGTTACTCAAAATACCTGGACTTGAAACAAAGCTTGCTCTACAGTATGTCTAAGCATAGACGGTCTACATGACTCAACTCCAAGAACTGGTTTTGCACTCAAAAGCAAATCGTGTGAGTTCTCAAGCAATCATCTTTTCTCAGTGAGCTGAAGACAGCTGGTCATTCCATTCATCGTGTGGATGAGCGCGATGAGTGCTAAAGCTCAATTCTTTGTAAATTTTTGAGTTTTCTCCAGTTTGGTTTGCAAACATAACCATTCAAACAATATGAAGCACTAAAAAAGATAGTTTTGGTTTGTTTTCAAAAGAAATTAAAATTTAAAAAGTTAGCCACCCAGACATTTTTAAATTTCTTATTTTATGTAAAAATAAAGCAAAATTTCATAATCAAATAATGAGTATAGCAATAATGTTTACACTCTGTATCATTATCTTCAAAGTAGTTATTCAGAGTGCAAGACATGAAGAAAAAGATTCTTACAGAAAAGAAACAAACATAACACAAATCTTTCTTTTCAATGAACTAAGATAAACTAGTTGTACAACCGAAACCAATCAGCATATATGAGTTTATTTTATTTTATTTTAAAATGAAAAAAGAATAAAAACAACGATACAGAATCTCAAAACAAAATAACAGGAGATTAACGATGGTTAATATATTACGTAGTGCTATCTTCAAAGCAGTTACTCAGATTACAAGATATAGGCATGAGGGCAGGGAATTTAGCTCCATAGCATAAGCACCTGCCTGGCAAGTGTGAAGTCATGAGTTCTATCTTCAGTAACAAAAAAAAAAAGACATAGGCATGAAAAATTGATCAAACAATGAAAGCACAAACCACGCTTTTTGGTGAACTAATAGACATTAGTAGTATAATTCATATATATATATATATATATATATATATATATATATGTATATATGTATCTTTTCCCTTCTTTCTTGTCTCTTTTCCCTCATCCCAGTTGTTCTTTCTTCTTGAGCAGTTTCTTCCCCTCTCATTTCACAACATCTATTGTATATTTTGAATCTTATTTACTCTTCAGTTTTTTAAACTATTTTTAAAACAACAGAATTTGCTATTGAGTACATATTTGAACTCCCTATTTCCTATTTATCTCTCATCTATTTTGTGTTTCATATATAAACAAAACCATCCAATATTTGAACTTGAATTTCAGACTTATTTCACTTAACATTATATCAACAAGTTGGATCCACTTACCTATGAACTTCTTATAAATATTTTGAAATCCTGAAAAGAAAATAATGAAAATCCTCAGTGGAATGAAAATGAATAGGATCTGTATTAATAAGATATATATGAATTAATTCTTAAGAGACAAATTTGCAAAATGGACATTTTGAGAAAAAGTAACCAGGTTATCTCCATTACTCCCAAAGAACATGAATAATAAATGCCTGCACTACAAACAGATTTCATAATAGGAGGACACAGATAAGCACAGACAGCAGGGATGTCCCTCTGAAGCACTTACTGACATGAACGAAGAACAAACTGGAAGGATAAGAGCTAATCATGGAAGATCTATGTGGGAGTCAGCTTTCCATTACTGTAACAAATAACCAAGATCATCAGCTTACAGAGAGAAAAGGTTTATTTTGCCTTGCAGTTTTCAAGGTTTTGATAGATGATCCGTTAGTCCTGCTGCTTTTGGACCTATGGGGAGGCAGCACATGGTGGAAGACATAGTGGAAGAAGCTGCTCACTTTGTGGTTCAGCAGGAAACAGAATGAAGAGACTGGATCCCAGCATATTTTCAAGGTCGCACCCCAAGTGACCAAAACTTTTCCAGCAGGCCCCAACTCTGAAAGGTTTCACTCATGGCACCACTGGCTGGGGACCAAGCCTCTAATACATGAGTTGTGGGGACACTCCAGACCTGAGCTCTAGCAGCTCGTCTCTTCACAGCATCCTTTGCTTCTCCTCTCCTTCAGCTAATACTAGTTTGCCAGACTTCAAAACAAATTGGAGAGGGTCCCATAGATGTGGGAAACTTTTCACAGTAAAGTCATGCAAAGCCAGCATGAGGTGATGCTCAGTGCATGGGGGCTGTGGCCATAGACTGAAGTTCACTCTTGCAGTGGGCAATAGGAGATACGGCTACTAGCAGGAAGAGTCTAAAGGCAGAGTGGGCCCCAGTGACCATCCTAGTGCTCAGCAGGGCCAAAAGACAATTACATAAGCAACACTGAGTTCACCAGAGTTTCTCTAACAGTAATGTGAAGTTCAGACCAAGTGACCCAGGGACGGAGACCCACTCCAGGTGAATTACATTAAAAGCTACAAATAGCTCTGAAGTCCCCTGTGTGGCCAGTGTATTCAATGATGTTGAAATAATTAGCTGTCCAGCTATTTATTAAAAATAGATCATCACCCTTACCACAACCCAAAATCAATTGTAAAATGGATTTTAAGCATTCAATATAAAAGAAACAAAGTAAACTAAAAAGTATTAAGAAAAAAATCAATGAACTCAGTTATATGAAAATATGAAATTTCCATACTATGAAAGATGTCATTAATAAATGACAATGTAAGGGAAAGGATAGACAGTAATAGTTACAGATAAAGATCAATGTAAAAACATATACTGTTTTATCTGTAACAGATATCAGCTACAAACTCATAATAAAATCTATGTGGAAAATGGTCAATGGATACAAATGTACAGAGCATGAATTATAAGCAGTTAATACTGTAGTTTCTGTGAAAGTAAAATGGAATATGCAAGAATAAACAAAGACAGCAAGAGTACAAATGGAGGCTGATAGGTAGCTCAGTGATAGGGTGCTGTCTCGAATATGTGAGGCCGAAGAAAGAGTAGGAGTAAAGGGAAAATTCAGACAATCACCATGATTCAAATAGAATGGTTGGACAAAAGAAGAGAGAAAATAACATGTACACGCTGGAAAAATATTTTAAGGAATAACAGGCAGGAGTTGCGGTACAAGTGTTTGAGGAAGGAAGTAAAAAGGCATTCCTAGGACCGTGTCTGGAGCAGGGGGAGTCACTGGGTGAAAGAGGGAGCACTTCCTGAGAAGAAGGATGTGAGGTGGAAAGCACTGTACACTTCAGGGTGCAGCAGTCACTTCTATTTAAATAAATACCTGTATGAATTTGGTTTTAGTTTGCACATGATAGGAGCATTAATAAAAATTTTAATTGCTCCAATCCAGAATACTGAAGATTCTATGATTTGTTTTATAAAGATGATAACCATGAATTACTAATTATAATAAATGTTAGAAACAATTTTCCACTGAGAGATGACAGGAAACAGGGAGATGGGAAGGGGATTTGGACTTGCTTTGGTCCCAATCCTTTGTATTCCCATTTGTAACTTTGGGAATGAAAATGTTTATCTTACACCACTGAATGTTGGAAGTGTTTAACTTTGCTTTTATTTGTACAGGGACTTGCAACTGAGAGTTTGCCTTACATCCTGAAGAAGACTTGGGACTTGGACTTTTCAACAATGATAAAACGTTTAGAATTTTGGCAACTTTTGGAAATGGACTAAATGCTTTTAGCATAAAGAAGTGTGCATGACTCTTTGGGGGGCCAGGAGCAAAACATTATGGCTTAATGTAATATAATGTTGAAAGACTTAATACCAGTTCTTTTTTTTTTTTTTTTTTTTTTTGCAGCACCAGTTATTGAACTCACGACCTTGCGCTTGCCAGGCAGGTGCTTAGGCCGCTGAGCTAGACCCCTGGCCCTACTTAATACCAGTTCTTGAGGATTACTAAACCTGTATTTTAATGTTCAAGTTGTGAAATGATAAGAATAAGTATGTCTTTGTATCTGGAAACCTCTTTAAAGAAATGTGTCTGGTTGCCAAGCTGACAAAGGGTAGATTATGGGTGATACACTGTGTCAATATGAGAAGCTTAGAAGTTTAACTAAGTGACAAAGTAGGGAGCCAGGGTCCTTACTTTGTAAACACCCTCAGCCTGTGCAAGAGGAGGGCATACAGGTGGTATGAGTGTTACACCTGCCCTGGGTGGGGGAATAGCCTGCTTACAATATAAGGGAGGAGAGGCAGCTTATTCTCCCCCTTTTTGCTTTGCTGCTTTGCTGTTTTCTGCTGCCATGCACTGTTGCCCTGTGCCATGAGCCATCCTGCCTTGGAGCCAGCCAATTATGGACTGAAACCTCCACAAACCGTTAGCAAAATAAACCCTTTCTTAATTTTGGGTGTCAGGTGTTTTGTCTCAGCAATGATAGAAAAGTAACTAAGACAGCTATGAATGCCAAAAGAGCCTCCTTAGTCTCTCTTATTCTATTTGCTTTCCCTCTCTAGCTGACTAATGACTTGAAACAGGCAAAACATTCATTGTTGCCTTGTTTGCACCTTGAGAAGATTTCCTTATCTTTATTATCTCTCACATATTACTGTGTGTAAAGGCTCTAACCAAGAACCAATGCATTTCTAAAGCCTTGATTTTCATTATTGCTTTACCTGAGGGTCCAGCAACTGATAAGAGTTCAACAAAGAAAACAGATGACAAATATTAGTTGACTTTTTTCTATCCCTCTGTTTACCAATAGCTTGTCATTCTCATATCATATCATATCATCCCCTCAAAGTTTTACTCTGCCACAAGTAAAGCTTTGAGCCAGGAAACTATCTCCTTGCTAAAAGTTTGATCTTTTACTTACATTTTACCAATGTGGAATTCTTTTCCTATGTGTGTTGAATCCTTTTCCTATGTTTATGGCATGATGTCCCAGACCTATAGGCATGCACAGTTTTAAAGGACTTTTTCCTTTTTCTATTTCAAAATCATCTTAGGTCAAGACACTATTTCTACCTGGTCGTCTGTCCCTGGAGAGAAGGCATACAAAGTCAGCAACTTGAGGAAAGAAAGTTGCATTTAAATCTCAGCTCTGTAACTTAGCAGCAAGAGACTTTGGGAAATTAGGGGACCAAAGTGCTTGCTCCACATAATGGTTCTTAAAGAACAGAGGGCTTAATGCACCAGGATCTAAGACTTCACCCAGTAATATCACTGCCATCAGTTTCTCTCTCACCCAGTCACATAGGATACCTTAGTCTCTCTCACAGGATAGCCTTTCAAGGAAATGTCTGTGACCTCTGCTGGATCCTGCTCAGTCATGGCTTTTAGGATTTTGAGATAATGGAGGGCAAAACCATTTCTGCCTTATGTAATCTTACAAGGTCTCTTTGATGTTTGGCCTTAGCAATGTGAGAGCAGACAGCACATTGACAACACCATAGCTGTCACCATAGCCGATGCTTCTATCCCTGCCCACAAAGAAGCCCAGCAGACAGTCTTTGGGAGTGTCTTGGGAAACTTGCCTCCTTTCCTGACACTAATGTCTATGACAGACCAATCAATCAGATGCTCCAGTAACCACAGGCTTTTCTGCATGCACCCATCATGGTATAAGTGGCTGTCTTCTCCATGTCCAGAATATACACTCTGAAGACTTCACAGCTGTGCTGAAATGAGAGGGGTTCTCCAAAATGGAATTGGAAGCTCATGCTGATTGATGGGTGCACCATAGTTGGAGTGAAAGTGGGCTGGCCTCTTCCAGCCAAGGGTCTCTCTTACCCCGTGAGAGAGCAGTTAGGACTACCAAAACTGAACATCTGCCCTTTCTGAACATCTGTCACTTGGTTCCCCTAAAATAGCTACTTTTGCACAGCAGGAATGGCCCTTCTCCTAAAATGCAAATCTTGGTGCCTGCTCACCTTGAAACCTCCTGAAGAAAGATGGAGATGGGCACCCAGTCTTCTCTCGCTGAAATTGTGGCCTAAGTAAATTTACCTCATAGACTTATTCCTCATGTTATGCCATATGACTTTGAAGAATTTGTCCCAAAGACTGCATCCCAGGTGGCAATCCCCGGACCCCCACTTGGCAGGGGCTTGTGACTGCAGAGACCTCACCTGACAGGACTGTTGTCGAGACACAAGAGGGAAACAACGTCACACCACACCGGAGTCCCCTCCTACACAGAATGAGGCCGGGGCCTGCTGAGACCATCAGAGGCACCCGAAGAGCTGGATGAACAAGCCGCACAACGTCCTTCCCTCTACATGACTGTCCACATTCTTTCCGCTGTGAGCACTCCCTCTCTACACGGCTACACGGATTTGAGCAAAGTCATTTGCACATTATCCCCGAGATAAGGAGGATATGCATGCAGAAGACATGAATTCATTGTCATAGAAAGAATATTGGAGGAGGAGCCGAAAGGTGTGGTTTCTAGAACTTTTTGGTTTTATTTTGGTTTTGTGGTTCTCGCTCAATCTTTCTGAGTCTCAGTCTTCTAATCTAAAAGAGAAATGCAACGACCGCGTTGCCAGGTTTCCACTGAAGTGACAAATACCTGAGAGTAACAATTTAAAGAGAAAAGGCTTATTTTGACTCAAAAGTTGCAGAGGTTTGGGTCCATGGCCAGCTGGCTCTATCGCTTTTAGGCCTGTGACAAGGCAGAAATTCCACGGTGGAAGCAAAGCTGCTCAGCCCACGGCAGCCAGGAAGCAGGCAAGGAGACAAAGACTCGGAACATGAGAAGAGGGGGCCAGGGACCAGACAGAGTCCCGAGGCCATACCACCATGATTTATTTTCTTCTCTGGGCCCCTTCTCTCAATAATGCCATCCAATTATAATCTCCTCAGTGTGAAATCCCCTTGATGATGTCACAGCTCTCCTGACCTAGTCACTCACCATAAAGCAACCAGGCCTTCCACACAGTGAAACGTTTAGAAGACATCCTCGATCCCAGCCTAACCACAGCATATTTTTGCCTCCACAGTGCATTGTGAAACTTCCATTCCATCAAAACAGATGTTCAGACAGGACAGCACCACTGAGGCAGGCTGAAAGTGAGGCACATGGAGGCCAGAGGCCTTCTCAATGGCTTGTCCCACAGCACCCTTCCTGCATAGAGAATCTTCTATTTGGGAGATTCATTATTCTGAATCTCATGACTATGTTGAGTGACCTGATGCCGGTGGGGTGTCTTAGTTTCTTCTGCTTTCTGCAACAAAATATCATAAACTGGGTGGCAAATAAACAAAGGAATTCATCTCGCAGTGATCAGGGAACAGAAAGCCCAAGATCAAGTACAGACAGACTTTCTTACTGTGAGTGGGAGTCTTCTGTGTACTATTAGCATCTTAACAGCAGCACTGTGAGGTCCAAAGAATTTGAGGACTCACAAGGTTGGTCTTCAGTGCCATGTCCTTGGGTCTCATGGCAAGATTGCTTGGGCACCATGCATTCTCAGATTCGCTCTACGGTCAGCCTGGGAGGCTCAAGCCCACCACTGCTCAGAAGCACATTCCACGGAGACTGTTTCGGCCACTCCTGCCTCTGTCCCCGTTAACCTGTGTGTTAGCTGAACATGGAGGTGCTGACCTCCAGGGTGGAGACGCCCCAGTTCTCCTGATGCCCATCACATCTCCTAGACCCTTCTCACAGCTCAGAGGCCTCTGGTCCTGAAAATCGTGATTCGTGGATTCCTTCAGCCTCACAATCTCCTTCCCAAGGATTCAGACTTGGGCCATGATGCCTTTCCCACATGGTAGCACTGACAGCATGTTTTGAGTGACTCACTGGGGAAGCAAGCGGAGAGCACTTTGGAGCCACCTTACTGGGTGGGGAGGCAGACAAGCGGTCAGGTCTTCTAAGCATCTCTGCAAGGTCAGGCTGTCAAGTCACGGGATTTTAGCTCTGTGTGTCATTCCTTAGATTGTGAAGTAGGCTCTTATCTGCACATGGCACCATGATAAATTAACAGGTAAGAAACTAAGGAATATTGGGCTGGAGATAAGATCAGGTTACAAAATACTAATGAAGTGATTCTTCCATGTGACAGCCACTCATATGTCTCCATCCCACAGTCTCAGGCACCCCGTAGTGTGTTGCTCTAATTGCTTCCCAAAACTGTCTTGGCCATGCTCTGTGGAAAAGGCCCCCCAGCCTCTGCCCAGGGCCCCTGGTGCTCTATACCTGGGTGTCCAAGCTAGAGCCTCCCCTTTGCAAGCTTGGTGGCCATTACTTGGCCACTTCCTGAGTCTACTGTATGAAAATTAAGTGTGGGCAGATGCAGGAAGCCTCTGGGAAAGTCTCCCTTCCTCTTGCTCAGTTGTGGCATAGAGGTCTGAGGTGCAGCCAGAAAGGCTTCTCCACCCACCTTCTCTATACCTGCTATGTTTCTGTCCTCGCTCCGCACCAGGACACCCTCTCTCCAGTCATCCTCATCCTCCCTCTCACCAGGCTGGGGGTGGCCTTGTCTGCAGGAACACACACACACACTTATAAAGAGATCACCTTGCTGGTAGTTTTTGTTTATGGAGAATACAAAAACGCAAAAGCCATGGCACCTGAGTTGCTTAAATGCTCTATTAAATGTACTGTTTATTTAAAATAGAATTCCAGTCTGTTCCTCCCCTCAAGATTAGTAAACTGAAAATAAAGAATAATTTCATGTGCAATAACATTTTATTATGTACTTGAGTGTATTTTAAAAATAAACAATGCCTTGTTTTCCATTTTCTAAACATGTGACAAACTGTCCACAATTTGTTGCTGATTATATTTCCTCATGGTCTTCCCTTCTTCTTGTATAAAATAAAATTCCCATCTCAGCCTTTCTCCAGGGGTTGTTATGTGTATTTGGATATTTTTTTCTGTTTCCCGGAGCATTTCTATGGTTACACAGTGTGTACCCAGTGAGTTTATTTAATTACATTTGTCAGTGAAGGACAGACACTCTTGGTGACTAGGATTGTTTTAATCACTTTGTGTCAAATCCCGAGACTTGCCTAATGAAGAGGCATGCCTTGGTGCTAAGACTCAGTCCCATCATCACCCACTAAGCACAGAGCTCATTGTTCGAAGTCATAGGAATATCTGCCCACTTTCTCTTTAGAAATCAGAGAACAAAGCCCACAGAGGCAGAGCAAATTATGCTGGGCACACAGATGTTTGCTAATAACCACTGATAAGTTTAAGCAGAAGGGGAAAGTCAGGCTTTTATTTTAAAGCTCTTTCCCGTGCAAAATATCATACGCAAAGGTTGTAGTTTTGTCTTCAGAGTTTTCCATCTCTATCTGGCAGGAAGAATCGATGTGCCACACGCACCTTCTGAAGACACAGAAGGATGCTGCCTCTTAGCTAGTCAAAGCCATAGTTCCGGTAAACTGGACATTTAGTCTGCCTGTAACTCACCGGCAAGGTCACTTAGTTCTATAAGGAGCACTCACCTCCAAAGTAATGAGAGGAAGAAGAAATAAAAGACTTGGCCCAGACAGGAGCACAAGGTGAGGACAAAAAGCAAGCTGCCTTCCCACCTGGGCGGCAGTGTTGGAGACAGGAAAGAAGAGAGGGACCAGGTTTCGGCCTCCCTTCTGAGCCCTGCTCTGACCGGCCGTGTAATTCCTGGCTTTGCTTCAAGAAAACAGTACTGTCTCTTCTCCAAATTGGTAGTGTTCATTCCACAGAACCATTGTTGTGATTGTACGGATGAGGTATCTGCCCCAACTTTGCAGTCCCCAGCTGTATAAAAGTAAGGAAGCCCAGCTTCAATGTGACGTAGGAACCAGTAGCAGAGATGGGCCCCAGACCTGGCCAGCAGGTCTCTTACCAGGTTTTGACAGGGTTTCTCCCCCGGTTGTGGCTTGTGGGCAGGTCATGTAGATAGAGTACTAAGCCAAGGGCACTGAGTCATGGGCGTCAGAATTATACAGGTTCTAAACCCAAGAAGTGGGTGGGGAGGGCCCAGGGAAGGTGGCCCGTAAAGGAGAATGACAGCCTGGCAGCTGGCACCATGGAAGATTAGCTCCTGACCTGGTGACTCCAGTGGTGTGTCTGTACCCTCAGCAGACTGCCTTGCAACGGGGCAGTCCCCATAAAGAGGAGAGCGGCATGGAGTCCTAGGGCAGACTCTAGATGAAGCTCATCCGAATTCGGCGTCACACACTGCTGCCTTCCTTGGGTACTCTGGATGACTCTTCTGGCTGCTGTAACAAATTACCCCAAACCCAGTGGTTTAAATAGCACCAACTTTGTCTCTTATGTTTCTGTAAGCCCCAAACCCAGAATCGGTTTCACCACAGAGCTGAAGCTAAGGTGTGGGCACAATGGGACTCCTGTAGAGGCCCTGAGGAGCCTGTTTCTGTGGCTCTCTTTCCTTCATGGCCCCGCCTTCCACCTTCAAAGCCAGCAGCACTGCACCTTTAAACCTCCCTCCCTCCGTCCCTCTGCTGCCGCAGTGACACTCCTAACGCGTACTCTGCTGCCTGCCTCTTATCTTAGAAGGATGCTGGTGATGGTATTGGGGCTGGCGGGATCACCCAGGATCACCTCCCCATTTCAACCCCTTTGACTTCATCTGCACGTAAGGGAACGTAGAATTTGGGGATCAGGATGTGGCTGTCTTTGAGATCCATCACTCCACCCACCTCACACCACCTGGGGAAGCGAGTAAAGACAATACAATTAGCAGAGACCCAGTCATTTCTGACCAGTGTGCCTGAGAAGGACCGCAGATGGGATGCCCAGAAAGACCATGACACCCAGGGGGATGTAGACAGGGAGGGAACAGCGGTAGACAAGACTTCCAGTAAAGAGCAAGGGGCAGTTCCTGTGCCAGGCTTCAGTTTGACATAGGAACCAGTAGCAGAAATGGACCCCAGACCTGGCCAGCAGGTCTCCTACCAGGTTTTGACAGTTTCTTCCATGGTTGTGCTTGTGGGCAGGTCATGTAGATAGGGTACTAAGCCAAGGACACGGAGTCATGGACGTCAGAATTGTACAGGTTCTAAACCCAAGAAGTGGGTTTTCTTGGGTGGGAAGGGCCCAGGGAAGGCAGCTCTTAAAGGAGAATGACAGCCTGGCAGCTGGGAACCCCTGTCAAGCTGGTCCTGCTAGCTGGGTTCAGATGCAGTCTGTGAGACCCGCAGTGGGTTTCCACAGAGAATGGTGAGGGAGGGTCAGGTAGACACAGCACCGAGACTCAAACTCTGCAGCATGTGGCCTCTTTGGGCTCTGCTGTCTGCAGCCAAAGCTCACCTTGGAGTGGATTCCTGCCCCCCAGCACCACTGACCAGACATCCCGGGTATCAGAGCACCGTAGTCTTTCTGCCCCAACAGTCTCGTGGCAGGAGCCTACATCCACTCCTGCTAATGTGAAGGACGAAGCACAGGGTCTTGAGTAAAACATGGCTCACAGATTCCCTTCACTTGCGTTTTTCTTTTTTCTGGGGGGTAGGTCACTTGTAAAATTTACGTATTCTTGTATGTTCTTTATATATTTTAATATATATTCTTATATATTTCTTATATTTTTTTAAAAGTACAGAAGTTTTAGAATAATGATAAAAGTTCCATTTCTCCCTTTTTATTCCTATTATCCTTTCCTAAAAATAATCATTACTGTCTAGTTCAGAGTTTTTCTTTCCTATCTTCTCTACACATTTAAAACTTGACTGCTCAAAGGGAAATTATACTGTTTATCATTCTTGCATGCTTGTATCTGGTAACCTGAGCAATTATTTTGATGATAACAATATGCAATATAACAACCATTGTTAAATTCCTATCGTCTTGTTCTGAAATCCTGTATTGCCATTGTTTTTTGTTGTTGTTGTCACTTTGCTTTTGTTGTTTTTTAACTGCTTCTTAATTTTTGTTTTTTCTCTTTGAAAAATAAAATGGAAGGGAGAGAACTTTGAATCCTATGATTAAATGGTATGTTCAGTTTCACTGTTAAGAAACCATGAGGTGGGACTAGAAAAAAAAAAAAACTTGAATGTAGTTCCAATATGCTTTTCCAAACATGTCTTTCTGTTTATCTGTGAAGAGAGTTACTTTTAAAAATTATGAAACTCAGCAGTTTCCATTTAAGCCATTTGCAATTTTCCCCACCACCCATGCAGTGCAGTGAGCGTCCATGAGTCACACATCTGTGAGTCTCATGCTCGTCTCTGGTTAGCTGTCCTTTCTGTATGAACAGTTTTGAAAAGTACAGTCAATGAATCAAAGAGCAGAATGTTTTACATTTTATAGATGCAGCTAAATTTGTCTTCCAAAAGCCAGTGTCCTATTCCTACATTCCATGGATGTGTGTGCTCTCACATCCTTGCTAATGACGGTAACTTACTGTTTTAAAGTTGTGCCTGAGCCTAGAGAGGTCAAGCATTTTGTCACATTTCTATGGCCGAAAGATTCCATTTAGTGGAAAAGAGAAAGTAGTGGCAGAAGAAGGCTGAATAAAAACATTCATTAAAGAGCAAGGGCCTTGGGCACAAGCGGCTGGCAGCAGTGTGATTCTCTTAGCAGTGGTCTCCCCGAGTGTGCACATGAGAATCACCCGGAGGCTGGTTGATCACAGATCACCACCTACCCCAGACTCAGTAGGCGGATGAGGTCTGCAGAGGTACCGCATGACTCTGATGTTCCTGTCTCTAGGAGCACATCTTGAGGACCACTGCACCAAAACATGTAGGAGTCAAAATAATCCTCACAGCTAGCATGTACAGTTTTCTTTACAGGGGGCCGATATCCGTCTGACAAAATCCAATCAACACCTGAATGCAAGAGAAATCACATTTGCAGAGTAAGAAATGAAAGTACGAAATGAAAACATAGCTAATTTCAGAACATGTTTATTTGGGCACTTTCCACACACAGTGAATATTATGAAGTTGTAGATTTTTTAGATTTTTTTTAATTCATATGTAAAGCATAGAAAAAAATGCAATGTAAAATCAGATCTGAAGAGAAGGTAGAGATTCTAGTCAATCTTTTTAGATCCTGAGGGGAGAAGTCACATTTGCTTTTAAAGTATCCAGATTAAACAAGATACTTTTTCTCTGTTATAGTCCTAAAATAACAAAACGTGTGAGTTTATTCACTTCTCCCTGTTATGTGTGTTTTGAACTAGCTATGTAATACATAGTTACAAAAAACAACCTGATGGTTTCGGTAAAATTCATTTGTTTTTTAAAAATATGACTGATTTTCAATTTCTCATTAAAAACTTAAGCCTTTTTGGTGTTTTGTTTTGTTTTTGTTTTTGTTTTTTGAGAAGGGTTCTGACTATGTAGTTCAAGCTGGCCTTGAACTCACTATGTAGCCCAGGTTGGCCTATGACAATCCTCCTGCTTCAGCCTCCCAAGTGCTTCCTGGCAAAAACAAAACAAAACAAAACAAAACAAAAGAACACTTAAAATCCTTTGTGAGATTTTAAAACTGACAACATAAAAATTTCTAAAAAATTCTTGTTTGAAAGTAACACAATTCAGAATATTTTACTTAACAGTCAACAGCTACTACTATTTTATAGTAGTATGAGTAATAGGCTAAGTAACACGAAAAGATATGTAAAAGTTTAATACTAAGATATTTCTCCTGTCACAGAATTTGAAATATTTCACATCATTCACTTTCAAAGAGACCTGGTGACTGCAGAAGTTATGTAGGTACTTGCCACATGTTGTGGACTTAGTGTCTCTGCTGTGTCCCCATCAAGTGGCACATGGGCCGGTGCAAGAACCAAGCCGCTCAGGAGGGTCATGTGAGCTCTGTCTTGGGGGTGGCGGGGCTTTCTCCCCAGGGGTAGGTGCTGTCTGGAGTGAGGCTGGGGTCTCTGGGACCTGCGCCACGGTAGAATGTAGGAGTGAAACCTAATGCAGACTTCGAATAAGAGGATATGGGAGCCACTGCATGGGCAAACACCTATAATCCCAGCACTCTGAGTGGCCAGGTAGGAGGATTGAAGGTCTGAGTCCAGCCTGGGCAACTTAGTGACCCTGTTTCAAAATAAAAATGAAAGAGTTGGGGATGTAGTTCAATGTGAAGATCCTGGGTTTGGTTCCCAGTACCACAAAAAAGAAGAAGGAAGAGGACAAAGAGAAAGAAAATGAGGAGAGAGAAAAAGAGAAAGAGAAAGAAAAGAAGAAGAAAAAAGGGGAGACATTCTGCTCTTTGATTCATTGACTGTACTTTTCAAAACTGTTCATACAGAAAGGACAGCTAACCAGAGACGAGCATGAGACTCACAGATGTGTGACTCATGGCGCTCACTGCACTGCATGGGTGGTGGGGAAAATTGCAAACGGCTTAAATGGAAACTGCTGAGTTTCATAATTTTTAAAAGTAACTCTCTTCACAGATAAACAGAAAGACATGTTTGGAAAAGCATATTGGAACTACATTCAAGTTTTTTTTTTTCTAGTCCCACCTCATGGTTTCTTAACAGTGAAACTGAACCCCTCCTGTAGCCCTTCTCGCTGGACACGTTTAATCAATAACTGAAGTCAGCGGGCACACTGCCTTCATTCTAAAACCTGCAGTGAATCACGACCCGTGAACTTCAAAGTGCATTCCCATTCACAATTTCAATGAGTCTCATCACCACATTTAAAGATCAGGTACAGCTATTCTCATCCTTGAGAAGCAATGAGAAAACACATGTAAAGAAGGGTACACGTGCCCCAGTGTTGAAGCTAAAGGATAGCTCCCATTCCTCACCACAAGTGTGAAATTCTCTCCAATACCCTCTCCCTGAGAAACTCAGAGACATGGGCACATAGCATGCAGTAAAATATAAGCAAATTGAATGGAGGTAGTTATATAGAAATGGCCCAGGCAAAATAGAAATGCTTTGATGCATGTGAGTATAGAGACAAAATAATGGAAGCTAAAAGTTCATAAGTCTCATGATTTATAAATCATTACAGCAGAAACCATGCCTTCCCGTGAGCCAGGGGCAGCCATGCAGAATGGGAAGGGATTCAAGACGCCAAACCACGCCTCCCATGAGCCAGCGGGGAGACAAGAAGAGCAACCCCCACCCACCTGCACACCACACCCCGTAAGCAATGGGCTGATTCGGAGGAACTCAGGAACTGGAGAAAAAAAAAATTAATGTTTGTATTCTTTCATTCACTTTGCAGGCCTAAAGCTGGTAGTCTGAGCACCTATTTGGAGGATAACAATATGCATTGTAACAACTGTGGGGGATTTCCTTCTATTTTGTTTTTGAAATCCAATGTTTTGTTCCATTTTACTGTTGTGTTTTATTCTGTATCTGGTAACCTGAGCAACTATTCTGAAGATAACAATAGGCAATATAACAACCATTGTTAAATTCCCATCATCTTGTTTTGAAAACCTAATAGCTATTGTTGTTCTTTATTGTTGTTGTTTTGCTTTTGTTTTTTTGTTTGTTCGTTTTTTTATTTTTCTGGGGTTTTTTTCTATTTAAAATAAAAATAAATAAATAAATCTTTACAGCATTTTTATTTAGAAGTGAGAAACAGTCTGCCTAGCATATTCTCAAAATCATCAGGTTTTCACCTAAATTTCTCAGTTTTGGCTAGTTTACAGCCTACTTTTTAAAAATCTGCTTTTTAGCTTTATATATCACAAGAAAACTTCCCAGGAAAATGATTTTACCCCTGAAAAAAATTGTAAATACTAATAAAAAAGAAAAATATTCTATAAATAAAAGTGGTTGTGAGGTGCTGAGCTAGTCAACATGAGAAGATAGGATTGTTCAGGGTCATTGACACACTAATTGACACTGCAAATCTTTAGATACAGATTAGAATGAGTATTTTCAAAATGTAGGAAACAAAATCGTTTTGTCGGGGCTCCATAGAACACATGTGAAAAGCAAACATTTAGATGATAGGGGACATTGACCTCCCAGAGAGGAGGGACCAGAGGGAAGAGAGGGTAAACAGCATTCTTACGCCAGTGAGAAATCACTAAGGCAGCAGCCAAGGGCTGATCACAACACAAATGGGCTTGCTTAGTGCCTGTGTGTGAGTCTGGGCGCTGGTGTGTGGCTGGAGCTCCGCCAGGTGGCTGGAGCAGTGGGTAAGCAGGATAGGCCAGTCACAGAGGGGCCAAGACTGACTAAGAACAGCTCTGGGAGGGCCCCTCAGACTTAGAGGAATGCAATGCGAGGCTGAGGTGAGGCGCTTCCTCAGTGAAGAGGACTGTGCTAGGATACTGAAGCCACCAGTCTCTGGGTAGTGGGAGGACTAGTACCCCGTCCTAAGTAGGGAGCCTATTACATTAGGGCTTCTGAAGAAGAGGAGAGAGACGGAAACGGAAAAAGATGTGCTGTTCCCCAAACACACACACACATACACACACACACACACACACACACACACAAAACGCAAAACGCTGGAATTCAGCTGGAAGGCATTCAGAAACTACACTGCCAGGAAAACTGCCACCCATCCCGGCTCGCTATTCAGGCCTCCTCTTCATATCTTCTTTATGCAAATTGCTATTTTCAAATGAAAGCACATCCATTCAAGTGTGAAAAACAAGTAGAAAACATCATATATGGAGGAAATATATTATCAATAACAGCAACAGCTGTCACCCACACACTGGCCCTAAAGAGAAGAGGAATACCTCCAACGAAAATAAAATGGGCCCCAAAGCAAAATAAATGCTCAAGCAAACACTTCACCGCATCTTCAGAGAAATGGAAGGGAGAGTGAACTTGAAGGGAAATGTACTCAAAGGAGAGTAGGAAAGTCAAGAAAGAAAAATCAAGCTAAGCCATTAAACTTGAGAAAGCTGTATCACAAGTATCAATTAAAATAAAAACTTGAAAACTGTCTTTGGAGATACAGAAGACTTTTTATAAAGTCACCAAAATAAAGAAAAGAAAAAGTCATCAGAAGGGTCAAGGATATAGCTCAGCAGCATAGCAACTGCCTAGCAAGTGCGAGGTCACAAGTTCCATCCCCAGTACCAAAAAAAAAGATTAAAGAGAAAAGTTGTGATTAAAAAAGAGCCAACTGGAATACAACATTGTATAACTGATATTTTGAAATGAAAGAACAAATAAATAAGACCAAAAGAACTATTGGAAAGTATAATAAGATAAAATCTTTTCCAAAATCAAGGGGTAGACAGCATTCAGGAAAACATTGGCCCTGATTGACCCCAGAGTGTACTCTTGTGCAGTTAAACTTGGAGGGATGAAGAGAATTTGGTGCATAAGAGAACTGAAATTAAAGGATGAGAAATGGGGATTGGCCTGGGACATGAGAAGCTGTCCTGCAAGGACAGTGAATACAGTGTCCAGCCTTCTGAGAGAAAGGAAAGGCACATGCTGAATTGATATGCAAATAACACATGACACAGAGGACACTTGCAACTTTTAAAGTCACTAGAAACATGATTTCCTTGAATAATCCCTGTGATGCCCTCTTACTGTGAGAAAACACTGTGCACTGTATTCACAGACAGGATCTAGCAAAGGAGAAACCATGGCAAACACAACCCGTAAGACCCCTAATAGTGTCATGAAAGAACCACGGACAGACAGCCACAGGAATTAGTATTCCAGACCAAACATAACTGTTAAAACCTTAGTAATAAGGGCCAGGGATTTGGCTCAGTGGCCTAAGCACCTGCCTGGCAAGCGCGAGGTTGTGAGTTCAATCCCTGGTGCCGCAAAAAAAAAAAAAAAAGAAAAACTTTAGTGATGTGAAAATAGTAATCTCATGATCATTTAGTGGCAAGGAAAGAAATTTCTCATTTTTCCTAGAGGACAGTGAAAAGATGCTCCAACAACGACAAAAAAATAGAGGGTATGCAGAGACTTCTGTGGTTGAAGAATGAAAACACTGAATTTAGTTGAGTCCCTGCACCACAGTCTGTCTCAGAATGAAATTTATAAGCAAACATTTCCTAGATGTTCCTGCCAGTAGCCATGGAGTTCAAGTGCATACAAAGCTTTTACTTAGAAGTCTTGCTTGATGGTTTTGTTTTTAATCCCAGAATTGTGTTTTATGAAGTACCTGACACAATTAGTATTTGGACAAATTTGCTTTGGCAAACTCAGAAATAAACAACCAATTTAGGTTTCTAAAAATCCAACATGATTTCTGGCAGCTCAGCAATAAAATATGTCTTCCTATTGGATACAATCTCACTTGTTTGTTTTTGTTTTCTAACTATGAGCTTTTGGTACAATGTCCAAAAATTGTTACCAGTGCCAGTAACAATGAAATTTTCCCCTGTATGCTCTTTTAGGATTTTTACAATTTAGGTCTCAGTTTAGGCGTTAACCCATTTTGCATTGATATTTGTATGGAAGACCAGAGTCCAGATGACTGCATGGAGAAATCTGCTTTTCCTAACACTATGTGTTAAAGAGTCTCTCCTTTTGAGTTGTGTCTTCTTGGAGTCCTCATCAGAAATCAGTTCACGATCTATGCTATATGGGTTTATTTCTGGCCTTTCAATTCTGCTCTATCGGCCTATGTATTCATTTTAATGCCAGTGCCATGTCATTGTAACTACTAAATCTTTATAATTTGATGCGAGCCCTCCCTGTGAATCAGTGCCATGCATGGGCCACTGTGGGGAGAGCCAGACGCCAGCCTTTTCCCATGAGTCAGTGCCACTCAAAGGCTGAGGCAGAAGAGAACAAGAAGTCACCAAGAAGCAGCCCTCCCTGCAAACCAGTGCCAGGTGAGGGCCACTGGGGGGACAGCCAGATGCCAGCCCCTTCCTGAGCACTGACTGGGAAGCAAGAAGAGCCAACCCCCTGCTACCCTGCCACTGCCATAAGTGACCAGCCGATCCAGAGAAACACAGGCTGTGATGATAGCTAATGAGGTAAAATACAACTTAATGCTTCTATTGTTTAGTGTGTCACTGACTTTGCAGGTCTAAAGCTGGTAGTCTGATCATCTATTCGGAGGACAGTGGTATGCAGTGTGGCATCTATGGGGGTCTCCTTCTGAGAGTGGTGGCCATTGTTGATTCCCTATTGTCTTGTTTTGAAGTCCTGTATCATTTCATTGTTTTGTTGGGTTGGGTTTTATTGTTTTGTTTTGTTTGATTTTATTGTATCTGATGGCATGGGCAGCTATTTCAAAGATAACAAGATATATTATGGTAGCCATCTTGGATTTACTACTATCTTGTTTTGAAGTATTGCATTCATTGTTTTGTTTTTAATTGGTTCTATTCTGTTCTGTTTTGTTTGATTTCTAGTATGTCTGAAGGTATCTGCAGCTATCTTGAAGACAGCAGGAGGCATTATGGTAACCATTGTTGATTTCCTATTGTTTTGAAATCCTGTGTCACTTATACTGGTTTGGTTTGATTGGCTTTGTTCTGTTTTGTTTTACTTGGTTTTAATCTCTTTAAAATAAAAATAAAAATATAATTTGAAAATCCAAAAGTACAATGCCTCCAGCTTTATTTCTCTTATTCAAGATTGTTCTGGTTATTTGGCCTAATTTATAGCTATATATGAATTTCAGAATGTTTTCCTATTTCCATGAAAAATGTCATTGAAATTTTGACAGGAATTGCTTTGAAACAGTATATCACTTTGGATAGCATGGACATTTTAAAAATATTAATTTGTCCAATCCAAGATATAATAATGGCCAACAAGTGTCAAAAATGCATAGAATGAGCAGAGTGGTGGTTATCAGGGACAGAGAGGTACAGGAATGGAGGCATTTAGGTCCGCAAGTACATTTGCTGTTTCAGAGGATGGAAAAGTCTAGAGACCTAATGGTTGGCATGAGGGTTATATGTAGTTAATACCATTGTACTAGAGACTGAATGTTGCCAAGGGAACAGATTTCAAAAAAGTGACAGAGGTACTGGATATGTTAATGTTCTGGAATTAGTAACCATTATTGGCAAATTAAATACACACTTATTCCCAGAGTGCTGGGATTACAGGTGTGCACCACCATGCCCTGTTTATGGTGGATGTTTTTAAGCTGATATTCCTAACCTGCAGTCACTACTCCCGTGGGCCTAATATATAGAAAAGACCTAAAGCAATTATGTGAAAATCGGCCTTTTATAGAAACTGAGGTGATTCTGTGAGAAAGCAAGAAGTGAAGACTCCACTCATACCCAAAGAAACCACTTTATTCGAACAAACTTTACTCTTTCAGAGCTGCCACACTATTGAAGGGCATCTGGGTATAGTGATTCATATTCACATTTATGCCAAGGCTTCTTTTAGCAATGAGACAGTGGTTTATACCATGTGGCGCCAGTGAACTTGCTCTGTAAAGAGGCAAGCAGCAGGTAGAATTTTGCCTTTGTTCTTTCCTCTTTGCTGCCACAAAATACCTTGCACCCAAGGTTAAAGGATGAAAGTTTTATTTAGATCACAGTTTGTGGAGATTTCAGTCCATAAGCAGCTGGCTTCAAGCTGGGTGGCTCATGGCAGAGGAGCATCACAGAGAAGAGTTCATGGTGCCCACAATGTAGCAAAAGCAACAAGGAAGCTTAGCAGCATCTTTCTTCCCCTTTTATCTTATCCGGACTACTGGGATTAGGGTGGTGCCAAACCAACTAGTGGACTGATTGAGTAATCACACGCCCTTCATTCCAGCATCATGGGCTCTAGATTCAGCTACCTCTGAAAAATCCCTATGATCACAGGAGGCTTTGGCAGTGGGGTCTAGACACAAACCATAGCAGTTTCGCAGCCTCTCTGACACAGCTATGCAGCTCCATCACCGGGGCCCCATAGTAAGAGTGCATAGCCATGTTCCAATAGCATCTAGTGTGGGAAGGCTCAAAGTAGAATTCAGTCTGCTTTTCACATTGCAAAACATTCTGTTTTTTCACACATTTGGGAAAGTAAAAACGTGTTTAACCCATAAGGGGAAGACTGTTCTAACATTCACTTTTAATTTTTCCTTAAGAGTTATTTCTGTCACACTCTAGTTTCTGATGATAGCTTCCTTGATATCAAATGTGTTATTCAGGACAAAGCTGGACGTTTTAACATCATTCCTTATACACATCGAACTGCCTTTGCTTTTTTCATGGCTCACTCTGCACCATAGACTGATTTCCTAAAGACATTGTTCTGGGCTCTCTGCCCGTCCAACACCCAGTGCTATTTTGTCCTGTTGTTACATACAATGGCCAAGTCCAGAACATTAACATATGCATTTTCACCAGGAAATTTTAAAAGAAGGCATCTTTCCTGAATGGCCTGGTCACAGCCATGTCCTCAGTCAACAGATCTTAATTTTGAAGGGATGTGATTATTTCCTTCTTTACATGCCTAATGGAACCCTAAACACACGGTACTTTCTCTAACTACCTATTTTTTCTAAAAGTAATATCGGATTATTAAGATAAGCATGTTTTTCTCTGGATTGTTTCCATTCCTACGCACCTGACACTCCAGTCTGCACCGGGCGGCCGCCTTGTGGATGTTACCTGCCTCTTCCCTTTCCCTCATGTACAAGTGCTGAGTCCCAGACACAGCTGCATGGCTGTGGTTGGCTCTGGATGCATGCACTGTGCTATCAGGGCACAACCTGTTGATCTGGTGTTCAGTGGGGTCTCTAAGAAGGCTTCTAAGTTCTGGAAATCACAGAGTTACCCCGGATAGATTTGCCCAACTTCATAAGAAGTTATTTGCTTGAGATTCATTCCCTGAAGTCAATTTCAGATGAAAAAGACAATGAACAGTCCTATTCCGTATTATACATTGCCACAACTCATAGAAAGTACATTCAGTGTACCGCTCAGGAGGCATCACAAAACTTTTCAAAATTGTCTCAACAACCTTGAGTTTCATCTTTTAATTCACTTTAATTGCATTTACGGTTTTTCATCTGCATTTTCTAATTTAGCTGTACTTCTCTTCAGGTGATGATTTTCTGTTTTTGATGATTTAAATTATCTGTGATGCCCTCAGAGTGCTGCCAGCAATGAGACACTTTTGAAGGACTTTGTTGGGAAAACGTAACTTCAGGTGCCCAGGAAGCAGACATGCTCCTTTCCTGCTCCCAGAGACTAATTCAATTCCAGGCTTGGAAATTTCCTCTTAAATAGCCTCTCCTGCCCACACTTCACCCAACCACCACGGATGTGCCAGCTGCCTCTGGGCTGAGCTACCTTCCCTCTCCACCTGTTTTCACACAGGTCTGTTTTTAAGCAGTGACTCAACACACATGGCTTATCAGCTAGCAACACTGCTGGGCACGTTCCCGGGGTGGGTGTTTCCAGGCGGTGGGGGGGTGTGGCTTTCTCCAAAGTCTTCCGTCCCACTGGAGGAGAGGCATAGTCAGCACTCTTTACAGGATTTAAAAAATTTTAACTGCCTCAGTAACCAGTGCTATGACAAAGCATAGGACACTCGCACGTACCTTAACATTTGTATTTCACCCAGCTGGGGAGGACGACTCATAACTCCTCAGCTCTGGCCCCAGCTTTCATCCTACAATACTGTTTTTTCTCTGGGCTGTGGGTCTCACACTCTCCAACATGCATCCTAGCGGTCTTCTCCTCGGGCCGGAGCACCAAGATACCACAGCCCAGTTTTCACACCTTAACTCCCTCCAAACCAACTGACTTGGAAGATTCATGACTTTAAATGCAATTTACTCTTATCTTGATGCCTCACACGTCTGTAACTCTGGCTCAGTTTTTACATTGAACTGGAGGCTGGTTTATGTCAGCTGTCCATTTCGTATTTAGTAAGCAGCTCAAATTTTATAATCCACAAAAATTTGTCTCTTCTGCTGCCTCCATCCTATCCCAGCAACTCACATAACAGCACTGACACGTCTATGTGTCTTTCCTAGTCACTGGGACAAAATATCCAACACCTGTAACTTTCAGGAGCCGAGGTTTATTGCGCCTCAGAATTTGAGAAATTTCCCTCCATGGTTGTCAGGCTCGAACACAGAAACTGCACAGCCAATTCTGTTAATTTTAACTTCAAGTTAAATCCTAAATAAACCAGTAGTCATCAAATTATGTTACAACCTTTTATCATTTACCAAAAAAAAAAAAACTTTCCTAACAAGTTTATGTCCATTCTCCACTTAGTTTCTCCAGGAGCTGGCACAATATTTTGGAAATTCATATCTGATTACCATCTTGCCCTGCCAGTACCCTAGGCAGCCAAGCTCAGAATGTGATGGCCACACGGAAAAGACTCTGACACCCCTGGACCAGAGTCCTGCCAGTTGGCCTGACTGTGGGTTTTGGTCCCTCTGTTCTTGGACAGAGGGAGCCACGACGTGGATGGCCCTGAAGAGTCCTGTCCTGCCCGTCAAACTCTGACCTCTATATTTCTGACCCTTCTTCTGGTGATATATGTCACTTAAACTGGGCCAGTGCTGCAGAAAACAATGACAAATTCAAATTGAAACACGGAACACAGCTGTCAAAGGCACGCACCAGAGAGTGAGAAAAGGCAGAAAAGGGAACCATGCCTTGGAAAAGGAGTTCTCCACATGCATGTGGCTTCCCCTGGGGATGTGTGTGCAGCCAAGACTCCACAGTGAGAACACACAGACAGCTCCAAGACTCCACACAGACTTTCAGGTGGGTGATCAGGGGACAGAGCCGAGGCGGCCAGGGCAACAGGAACATGATGGGCAGAAGGTACAGAGTCCAGAACAGCAGCAGCAAAGGCTGTGTGTGCAAATATACATAGGGATAGGTGTACATGGACACATGTCGAACATACTGAATATGTGAAATACCAAATACGAGTAACTCTGGGTTGATGAGGAGTGCTCACCATATTAAATGACTGATATAATAAATCTACTTACTATTACATTAACGAGTAGTATACTTAAGGTTGAGAAGCATACTTAGCATATAAAAGACATTCATTACTAGTACACTTAATATGTAGGACATGTTTAATATATTTAAAGACATTTTAAATATAAATATTTAAACATACTCTTTTTAAAGTTGAAAATCGAGTTTTCACAATGATCCCTTTTAGATTATTCTTAACAGTATACAAAAGCTTGAAATACTAATGCGTAAAGTTATGTCAGAGTGGCCCAAGCTTTGTAAGGTTCTTTTAGAACCATCTTACTCCTAGACTGCCGCTTCTCTGAGGGCCTCCAGGACTTAGTTAATGTAGAAACGTAAGCATGTGTACATGGGGGAACCTTAGGGACCCAAGCCCGTGCTGGCAGGAGAAGCAGCCAGACTGGAAAGGGCTCCACCCTGCATCACAAACACCTGCAGTCCTAGGGGAGTAGCAGGTGCCATCAGCCAAACGGGTTGTGCAGGATGTCACTGAGGTCCATCTGCCTTGCTGATGTTTGCCATTTCCTAGGTCAGGGCATTGCAGGCACATGTGACTTTCATCCTTCCCTGGGGCTCTGACTTGCAGTGCTCTGCAGGAGTCAAAATGTTCCAAATCATGAGTCCTTTGTTCTGCGTGTGTTGACTTCATGGGGAGTGGCAGGTGGGACAGGCCAGTAAAAGGTGCGCTGTCAGAGAAAATCTGTTTTCCACCTTCCCTACATTCCAGGTTTAAATTGACTCTAAAAAAATCATCTACTCTGTGCTTCAATACGTGTACACTTCCTTCTATTTCATACTGAGAAATGAAATTTCTTTGGTGATTTAGTGAAAGTCACACATTGCAATAAGTATGGTTTTGGTAAAATTTCCCTGAAAGAGTATGGGGGGAAAAGGAAAACAGGAGAAAGAGGAGAGGGGAGGAAGAGAAAGAGGAAGGCGGATAACCATAAATATCAGGACTCTGTTTCTCTTCTTTATCTTTTCTAAAGAACTTAGAAAAGGTGACCCCAGCAGTGCCTGATTCCTGGAGAAGGGAAATGACAGCAGCTAACACGCACCTGAAACCAGAGGAGACGAGCTCAATAATGACACAGATAGTAAAATGAAACCATGGAAAATTAAAACACTCCAAGATTCTGCTGGGGAAAATTGATGCCTTCCTCATATATACTTCTGTAATTGAGTTTCATCTGGGTTATTGTCTTGGAGTCTACAAAATTGAGCTAATATTCTATAATATGCAAACTTCTGAAGAATATTGGAGACAAAACAGTAGCAGTCACACAAAGTAACCCTGAACTTCAAAAATATTAAAATAAATTGGTAAATGTGCTAGAATTTCATAAATATGCAAACTATCATATCCAAGGAATAGGGCTACAGTTTGCATTTTAATTTAGTTTTCCTTCATAGAGTAATCAGGTAGGGATATGCCTGATGGGCAAGAAGAAGAAAATTTTAAATGAAAAAGATAATGATAAAAAAATACTTAATGGGGGCTGCTATCAAATTAAAAAAAAAAAACCAATAATGTGGAATGCTACAGGAAAGGCAATTTGGAAGCCCAATTACAGATCATTGCCTTGACAGGCATTAGGCTTTTCTTTATATCTTTGTAACAAGTAATGATCACATGTTATTAAAGCAAAATTAAATGTTAAAGTGCATCTGTCAAAAAGGGAATAATATAACAAATGTATTTAGGGCACTCCTTTTCTGAGATTTTTATTTTTATCCTAAATAAACCACAAAGCCCTTCAACATTAAAACTGAAAAGAATCTTGGAAATAACCTCCGTATTTGTATGCCAACTGAAGCCCCACCATGACCTGTGACCAGCAGATGTCAGACAGAGAGGTGGTGCAGGAAGGATTGAGCACGCCACTCCTCTAGAAAGAACAGAGAGAATATCCCAAGTGCTCTCCAGCTGGCATAAACTCCTGAGATGTAAGCTGATCAAGCTCTGTCCCAGGAACTGCATCAAAAGGAAATTTCCCTCTTGCCAATCCTAAGACCTTGTCATGGTGTGCATCTAAAAAGTCCCCCAAAATGTGTTGATCTCCAATGCAGTGATATTCAGAAGGGCATTCTGAATGCACTAATGATTTGACTAAATCATAAAAATATTAACTTCAATAATGGATTCACATTCATGGGCTTACAGCTAAATGGGCTATTAGGAGGTAGAGCCTAGTTACAGGAAGTGAGTCATGGCAGGAAGCATCTTTGAAGGTATGGCCCCAGCCTCTTCCTCTTCCTCTATGGCTCTTTCCCATCCTTCCTGCTTCCTGGCTGCCATGAGGTGAGCAGCTTTGCTCCATCAGACTCTTCCACCATGGGTTTCTGTCTCACCACAGGCCCACAGCAACAGAGTCAATGGACTGAAACCTCTGAAACCATGAGCCAAAATGGAAATTTTCCTGTTCAAAGTTGTTAATCTGGAGAATCTTGTCACAGTGACAACTGACTAACGCAAGCCTCAAACATAGAAAATACCTAAGGAACTATCTGTCCATATCATAGCTAGACATATTGCTGAAAGAAAAGAATCCTATTAAGTTCAGGTAGTGGTATAGGAGGGAAGCTTGCAGGACAAGCACTAGGAAGTACAAGTGTTCAAAAATGGATGCGACAAACCCAAATACAAGAAGGTCATCTGAAGGAGAAAAGCCACCTGGTGGAGTACAGTATCAAGGCAGTTCATAAAGGGAAGTTGGGCTACTTCTGGACTGCAGCACTCTTTATACTCCAAATATTGCCATCTTGGGAGAGGATTTAACTTCCTGAGGGCAGTAATCAATGCCACGATGGTGGTCAGGCCACTAGAATATGCTTCTAGCCTCCCCACCCTCCCAGGAGGAGAGGGAGCCCAGCAAGCAAGATATTTCCAGGTTAGGGCACCAGAGATCCTGAAAGCCAGAAAATCATCCAGAGAGCAGTGACTGAGCTACTACCCGAGGGTGCTTAGGAAAATAAAAACACAGGAGCTCATTCCTGCTTAGGGATCCAGAATCAGTCACTGATGGAGCAGTGGCTCAGTGAATTATAGGTTGTAACTGCCAAAACCCAAGGGAGAAAAGTAATTTAAGCAGTGCCAAAACAGACACTCTGCCATCAGTCCTGTAAACACCGGGGAGTTTCGTGCCCACTGGGATATCCTGCCTATCACTTATCCTTCGGTGCCAACGTAGGAAGTCCCCTACCCCCGCCGAAAAACAGAGAGAAAGAGAAAGGTAGTTAAGCATCACGGGATTGGATTTCCTTTAGAAAGTAAACTAGAAATAATTTGTTAAAAATTATCCAGCTATCAGTACCTCTCATCCTGACAGGCTTTCTCCAGTTAGTGACTCACCATTTGTTAACCACATTTAACAAGAGCTGTGAAAGCAAGCCAGCACCTGAGATGAAAAGACAGATTTCTGTGCAAAAGAAATTTACAGCCTGGTAGGGAAAACAGACAAGTCATTGAAAATACTGAAAGAGCAAATGGTAAACATTTTAATCCCTGCCCACACTGGAACTGTGCCGCTGCCCTTTACCCTGTGGTCTTCATCTGAATGTGGCCACGGGTGAGTTGTGGAGCGATAAGCATGTTTATGGGCCACCACAGTGACTCACAAACATAGGAAACAGAGGCTGCCAGGATCGTGAAAACAAGGAAGTGCCAAGACCAGAGGGGTCTGAGAAGGCATGACCACTAGTGCCATGTGCTAACCTGTGGCACACCCTGGAAAGACACAACATGAGCACAGAAACCAGCAAGGTCCAAATAACAAGGGGAGTCTAGCTATTAGCGGTGTACTGATATCCTTTTCAGATGCACCATCATAAAGTGAGTGTTATCAATAGGGAGAAAGGGTGAGCATACCGAGTGATTCTCTTCTATATGTGCAACTTTTATATAAATCTAGAAATTAAAAAGCTTGCTTTTAAAAAACCTGGTAGGGGGCAACCCACTCGGGACCCCTTCTGTCTCTCTGACAGAAGCTTTCTTTCTTTCTCCCAATAAATATATTCTGCTCTTAACCTCCGTTGTTCCTAAAATTCATTCTTCGATTTTAGAGAACATGAACTCATACCAGACATAGTGGGTTGGGAGTTTCATTCCCCTGTATCATTTGGAGGTCTTCCACCGAGATCGTTGGACGGAGACATGGGTAACTCAATGCCAAAGCCCCTTACTCCTTTGGAATGCATTCTTAAGCACTAGAAGATGTTTGACCCTTCCATGTTGAAAAAGAGCCAATTGATATTTCTCTGCACACGTGTGTGGCCTATATACCCCTTAGAGCCAAAATGGAAGGCAGAGGGAAGTATTAATTATGATGCTATTTTACAACTGGAGGCATACTGTAAAAAGGAGGGAAAATGGTCAGAATTGTCTTATGCTCAGACTTTCTCTGCATTGAGAAATATTCCTTATTTATATGCTAAATGTAAATGTGAGCCACAGGAGGACTCAGCACCTCAGACCCTTAAGGCATTTACTACCCTGGAGCCTAGAATTACTCCTCCCAAACCTTTGGGGCCTGAGGACAAGACAGCCTTAATAAAATCTGCACCCACCATCACCGAACCTAAGGTTTCCCCTACTTGCCTTTCTAATGTTAGGGATGAGACTTCTAGACCAGCTGTATTCCAGGCCTCTACAGGGCTATACCCATCCTTAGCTGAGTTTATGCAAGCTCCTCAAGGACAATATCCCTTACAGGAAGTACATGGACAGTCTGGGACTTCCAGAATTCATGTACCTTTTTCTCTCAGGGACTTAAAACAGATAAAATTAGACCTCGGAAAATTTTCAGATGATCCTGACAAGTACATTGAGGTCCTTAGAGGACTTTCTCAGACTTATGAGCTAGATTGGAAAGATGTAATGTTACTCTTAAA